>CAEGAE010038670.1:0-30580 GCA_903067095.1 Girardinus metallicus
TATATATATATATATTTCATAATTTTACAGATAACGTCTTTACCTCAATTTCTTGCGCAAATTTTCTTTCTATTTAAATCTGGGTTCAGTTAATCTCACAAAAAAAGTGCCGCTGAACCAGGAGCTATCAGCGCAGATAGCTGGTCACCTGTACCGCAGTCGGCTCCTCCCCGCCTGAACGGCTTTCGCTTGTTGGGAGGGGGGAGGGAGGTACGTCATGCGGGTCAGGCTTCGGCTTTCTCATTAGACCTTATGCTTGTCTGTCACGCGCCGTGTCACCGGATTGGACTTCCGCAGAAACCGTGTCCGTCCACGCTGTACCTGTCTCGTTGTGAGAGGCTGACGACTCTTCCTGTTCCACGAACAGATCCCGCCCCTTTCATTCAGCTCCAAGGAAGGAAGGAGGAACTCCTCGAGCCGCGTGTGACACTTCTAGAGTGCAGCCAAACTGTAATGCAATGTGATTTCCAGGAATCATCCAACTGCTCCTACCTTCAGCTTGGAATAAGGTCAGACAGTCGGGGATCTCAGAAGCTACCTTGGAGGGCTCCGGGCTGTCCGGGGAAGGTGCTGCGAGTGGCTCGGAAGTGAAGCGTGGCGCAGAATAGGAAGGCAAGAGGGGGGGTCCCTTCCTGTGTGATAACAGATAGCTCCATTTGCTTGGTTGCCACCGCGGGGCTGACGTAGAATAATGGCGGAGCATCACCAGATTTCCGAGAGCAAACACAAATCCTCGCTGACCTCCGCGGCGACGTACTCTGGGAATGGCCGCAGCAGCACCGCGGCGGCAGAGAGAGACGGCATGGCTGGCGCCGGGGGAGGTCTGTCCGGCGGCCTGTCGCAGCCGGCCGGCTGGCAGTCCCTGCTGTCTTTCACCATCCTGTTTCTGGCCTGTCTGGCCGGTTTCAGCTCCAGGCTCTTCGCTGTCATCCGCTTCGAGAGCATCATTCATGAGTTTGACCCTTGGTAAGTTGTCTTCTATAAAGCCGACGGGTTGCCAAGATTTGCCGAGCCTTCTTTAAGACATATTCCGGTGTTTCCCCGCAAGTTTTCTGGGTGTTTGGTGGCCCTGAACGTGCTGTTGCTGATAGAAAGAAGCCCTGCAGCAGCAGCAGCAGCAGCATAGGAAATTTGGGGAATGATGACAACTTCAACCCGGAAACAAACAGCTGCGCCACCAATCTCTCTACCAGATTTCTCCGTTGTTTACTCAGCGTTCACCTCTGACTTTGTTGCTTTGGAGCAGCAGCACTGATTGCAGGCTGTAATGTCCGCATGTTCTGGTTCTCAGCTGCTTTGCAGTTTTGCCACACGCTGCAGAAACTGTTCGTGTAGACTTTAGAATGTTCCTTAAGTATCAAAACCTTTGCTTTTCAGTTTTAGAAGTGAAAGTAACTTCTTACTTATCTCATGGAGCTGATTGTTTTTTTTTTTCAAGTGTCTATCTAGTGGTGCACACTTGACAGGATCAGAGTGATGTGGCTGGTTTAGGATGTGTTTCAGATTTTCAAAGCTGAATGCAAAATCTTAAGGAACAAATATTGAGGATGATATTCAGACATGCACTAACCAGCCAGTTTATTAAGCACAGCTTATTGGAAGACAGTCTCCCTTTTAACTTCAGATCTGACTGAGTTCCTCAATACTTGAATGTAAGGAACTGTTGGAAATATTCCTGAGATATTAATCTGTTAACCTTGTTTCCATCAAGGTTCTTTATGTACATTTTCCAATGCGTGGGGAAAGTGGAAAATGTTGATGGAAGCAGCAAAATTCAAGATAACTTACTCGATTTTGCAAAAATATTTTTACGTTTGCTTGATATGATTTTTGGCTTTCCCAATAAAGAGTTGATGGGCTAAAGGGGAGATGGAAATACATTTGTTGAATAATTTTTGACGTAGTGAACGCTCACACCCACTGGTGTGTCTGTGTGCTAACAGTCTCATGAAACTCGCATAATCCGAAGTCCAAAACTCCAGCTCGGAGGGGAGCACCGTCTTCATTTTCCTGAGATGTGTGCTCCATGCTAGTTAGCAACCTCTACTTCCTGTTTATTACAGTCACCAACATCTGACAAAACGCATACTTAGCATAGCCTGGTTGACTCCCTGCAGACCTGATGGGATCATACCTGAATCACATTTTCTGTTTTTTTTTGTTGTTGTTGTTTTTTGTGACATTTTTAAAGTTTGCTTAGATGGAAAACATAGCTACAAAGATCTGTTCTGACATTATCACCATGTCAAAGCTCCCAGTCCAACACTTCCCAAAGGTCCTCTGGTTGATATGTGGTGACTGTATAATGGAATCAAGTTGATCTTCAAAAACATGCTTTGAGATTATTTGTAAAATTTAGCAGCTGCAGATGGGAAAGAAATACTCAGTTGGAGTTTAGGAAATTTGTGCCAGTTCTCTCACATCTTTATTAATATTATCATTATTATTATTAACCTTCATTTCACCAGAAAAAAATGTAAACATCTCTGACAGCAGCACACAGTTTACAGAGCATTCACAGAAAAACAGAAAAAGTTAACACCTTCATTAATAAGTCAGCTAAAAGATTTCACAAGTGAAACATTTACAGATGAATAATTCCTTCTCAGAATCCAACTTAAAAACATTTTAGTGACAACAGCAATACACAAACCTGAAATACACAAACCAGAGGTGTGTGTATTTCTGCTCCAAGAATATGGAGCAAAAAACTGAAACGATTTCTCTCAAAGTTCAGCTTGGACTTTAAGTCCTAAAGGTGAACTTTCCATTTTCGGAGACCAACAAATACAAGGTGTCCAAGTGAAGCTTGGTGGCCTGCCGTTCTTATAATACACTGCAAGAAACCCTGAAAACTGAAGGAAGAAGTCCAAGTATGGGATTACAAATAAAAATTTACCAACGATTGAATCTATGAGAGACTAAGGCCATCAATCCAACCCAGTTGTATAATGTGCAGTGACGTTTAAAACCTTTTAAACCTTTTTGCTATATGTTGGCATCTCCAACGTATAGCGGTGATGCCAGAAAGGGTGGAAACATGCTGTCAGATTTACCCCAAAATTCTGACCTTACCATCTAAATGAAATACAGACTCATCAGAGAAGACAATGTTTTTCCTAACCTCTGGCTCTCTATCTATGAGGTGTGTCCCAGTTCAGGGACTGTGCCCTTCAAAGGCAGCACATGAAGGTTGATTACGTCACCATGTGATGAAGGATGGCCAAATCCAAAGGCTTCTTCAAACGTATCTGTGTTTCCTTGGATTTAAAGGACAGGTCTGGTAGGATCCTTACCAATCCACTCTATCTTGAGATCCACTGGAGGCTGAACGGGAGACGAGGTTTACTCCAGAAAACTTCCTAAGCCAGGCAGCTCACTGTGTTAAATTTGGAAATGTTTAAAGTTGACAGGAAATTTGAAAATACAACAAGTATTTTATATGTGTACATATAAAATACAAGTAAAATATAATTATTATTTTTTATTTTTGTACTTCAATGATTTCATCCTAATTAGTGTCCAAAATTTTGTGATCCTGGTGGCCCACAAGGAAAGCCTGGTGGCCCACCAGGCTTATGATATACTGAGGGAAGGCCTGGGAGATTTGTTTTTGGCGGACGAAGCAGGAGTGCAGTTTTAAACATAAGTACATTAAAATTCTGGGGCTGCAAAAGTTTAAAACTTAATAGTTTTTAAGGTGTTTATCATTCCTATATAAATATGTTAGTGTGATTTTTTTTTTTTTTTTTTTTTTAAAAACTTGCCAAGTCACCCCTGGCAGGTTGCAGAATTAGGTCACCAATGTTTTCATTCAGATGAAGAGCTACTTTGATTTTGCACATTACATATTTGCTTGATAAGCACAATTCATAAAACAAAATGGCTGCGTTTTTTTTTTTTTTTTGTTATATTTAATTTGCGTGTCCACCAGCTTACATTCGAATCTCAAACTAGCCAAGCCTTCTATTTGGCCGTTGCGTTTTCCAAGTCTACATTGCATCACTGAGAAGCGTTTAATGATTACTGAGTCTGCTGGTGTGGATTTAACGGCCGGCCTGGTGTCTGTCTGCTGGCTCACAGAGCAGACCTGAAAGCTCTTCCCGGGTGAGAATCCTTTAGTTCCTGCGCCGTTGCTCTCTGAGAGCCTAATGCAGCACGACACGGTGAAATTTATTCCTACAGTGCTTCATTGTTCCATCACCCTCCTCCGTTCTTTGACAGGTGGCTTTATGTAAACGAGATATTTGGTTAGCTGGGGAATTGTGGGAGTCCTCCTGTGTCTGTGAATGTGCCTGTGTTCTGTCCTTTGCCCACATCAGGAAGTTAGTAGAACATTTAGGCAACGTTTGGCCAAAACCTCACATCTGGCTGATGTTTAGGGATAAAAGACGCAACAATTCTAGTACTGCGTGCCGGTTTCGGCTCATAGTCATTTTAAATGATTCAATCTTTTTTCTTTTTTTTACTGAAGGTGATATTTTTTTTAAGAACATATAAAAACTATGTTCATACTAAATTTTTCTAGTTTTTCTCCTATGAGTACTGTATAGGAACTAGATTTTACAAATATTTTAAAGCAGAAATTAAATCAAAATATTGATATTGCATAAATAGAAATGGGAAAAAGAAACCTTTTTTTATTCTTTATGGGAGTAAATGATGTACCACTATACCTGAACAGACAGGATACTGGTATATGAAAAAGATTCAGATTCCAATGATCCAATGGCCAACAAATTGGCACTCCCAGCATTGGAGATGGGACGTCTTGTCGTCAATGGTGACTTCCTGTCTTTCTTTTAATAAGTTCGGATAGCTATTCTCCTGGTTGTATCGTTTACAAGCATATTTTATGATATTCTTTAAGCTATTGCTGGCTTATAAGCCATTTTAAGTTGTCATGTGAATCAAAGACAAATTGATTACAAAGTTAATTATCAATTAATGAATTAGTAAATTAATTGCATCTTGCTGCAAATTTTGTATTCCTGTTTTCTGCTGGAAATCTTGCTCTCTCTCGCTCTCTTGCAGCCTGAATGAACCGCAGCCATCTTTCCGTTTGCCTAATTTCATTTTTAAACACCTTTTTGATACTGGAAATAGCGAGCTTTGAATAGTCTTTCCTCAGTAAGGCCCCACACCCCAAAAGAGCGTTGTCTTCTTCTGTGGTGCCCAGGCTGTGTCTGCTTCAGTAATCAGCTAGTTTCTTGTTGCATCTCTGATGGAATCGCTTATTCTGAAAGGAGTTTCCACTCGTCTAGTGGAAGTCTTGTGTTAAATAAACCTTGTATATTCTATATATAATCGTGGGGTTTTTTCCTTAAAGAGTGAACAGGAAGTGAATTTGCTCTGGTTGATGACGGTGTCCCTCATGGTGTCTTGCTACAAGGTTGCTATCTTTTTGTTGTTTATCTTTAGGAAGAACATTGCAGGAGAGCAAACATTGAAGAAGAGCTGTATCAGCCCCCTGCTGTCCTGCTCCCCCTCCTTCCTTCCTCCTCACCTCCCTGTCCCCCCACAACCCTGCGTCCCTTTGATGCGTCTGATTAATGGTCCCTCTCCTTCAGAAGCGCCAGATCAAGCCACTGTAGATCTGATGGTAATCAGCGTCGGCATGAGGCAGCTAGGCAGTAGTTAGTAGTGCTTTGAATTTTGGTCGTGTTAAACATGCGCCGATCAGAAGTAGAATCAGAGCAGAGAGAAAAACAGCTTCATTAGCGCTCATCTCTGTCTGGTGTGCTGAAGCTGCTTGCTGGTTAGTTGGACCTCCCTCTGAGGGTCTGGCTTCATCTGAGCCACGTCTCAAATGCCGGCCGACGCTCCAGCTCTACGGATAACGCCTTACACATTCCACAAGAGTATTCAGTTATCACTTCCAGGGGCCTTCGACTACTTTGTGGCCAATTTAAATTCATGAGCCATTTTGAGGCATAGAAATTCCACTACATTTTTGGAAAAAATATTATTGAATGTGACAAACTCCATTTGAGATGAGATGCTTGAAATCAAGACTAAAATCCCACCAAGTTAGCTTTGATTCATAACTGAAACATTGATTCATCCTTTTTATATACATTTGCTTCATGTAATGTTCATAGCTTGCTAGTTAATGACTGCATGATGTTTCTATGACATAAAGCACTTTGAACTGCCCTGTATCTGGAATGTGCCATACAAATAAACCACCAATGTTTTTTTTTTTTTTATTTGTAATAAGTGACACTAATTGCGTTTCCATTACAACTGTGCTCAAAACCATTTTTGATATTCCGCTAATGCTGAAAAAGCGCAATTTTGCAATATCTGTGTTTCTATTAAATTAGAAATGCAATCAAAAGTTTTTGGACTGTGGGAGGAGAAGAACCCACCATACACAAGGAGAAGATGCAAAGTCCGTGCAAAAAGACCCTGGGCCAGGAATAGGACCCAGGACCTTCTTAGTGCAAGGCAACAGTGCTATCAACTGTGCCACTGTACATCCCCCATAAAACAAATTTATTTTTGTAATTCCAATTGTGTGGTCAGTGGTAACAGCTGCTGTCAGATGTTATAAGGTCACAATACACCTTGAATGTTCACATCTTATTTTCCAGACCTTTGTAGAGGTAGATGAGATCGGTTTCATGTGCAGGTGTCAGTCACTCGCTCAGAATTAAAGAAATCAGGGCGATCGATTTCTTTAAATTGATCGCCCTTTGTGGAATAGGATGCTCCTTTAATACCAGCATCCTATTTTCCTCATCACTAATATTCCCATGGTTTTCATAAGCCTCTGCAATTTTAAACTGCATCTGTTCACCGATATGGTGTAGCGTTGATGCTTTCATATAGCACTGTGAATATCTAAATATGGCACATTAACTTTTTCTACTACAAAATTCTCACTTTAGTGTAAAAGATCCATCCATATTCATCCTACATAAGAGTCCTTTGTATTCGTGAGTGGACTTTAGCACGCAGTTTTGTACTTTAGTTCTCTGACATTCAGCCATGTACATACATTCCCTGTCTTGGACTACCTATTGAGTTCAGTCTTGGGTATTTATTGTATATTCAAAAAATGCTCAGATTAACTTCAGATAACTGGTTAAGGAAATGTATAAAAATATCTAGATCCTAGATCCTGGTTGTATAACTTAGATACTGAAGCTTCAGATGACCTCATCTTTCATGATCAGTTACGGTAGAAAGACGCCTCATCTTCACAAAAGGCTTTTCAGCACTGTAAAAGGGGGATGTGCTCATTTAAAGTGTGCCATCATAGCACATTGCAGCTCCCTTCCGATCTACTGCCAGGTCTGGTTAAACGCCGAGCTACAGCGTTGGTGTGTTTCCATGGCAATACTTCATTCAGCTTCTCCTCCATAACTGCTATGGCATTTATCCTTGAATTCCACATTTGTTTGGGGCTGCTTCATATGCGTTTTGGTAGATCCATAATCCTGTCTTCCAATGTGTTTTTTAACAATAGGGTGTCTGAAATCAGATCTTCTTAAGGATCTGATTTCTCAAGAGGACAGAAAGCTTTATTTAAAAATAAAGCTTTCTGTCAAATTTCAGGCTGGTATTTTCTTATAACTCTGCTCTGGCGATTGTTGTGCATGTAGTTGAATCTGTCACAGGTTTTTGCAGGTATGCTCTGTATCCCCGTTGTGTATGGAGCACCGGTACATCAAGGCTCCGTAGTCTTCCTTTACAACAGTTCATCACAAACTTTGTCGGGCTCCTCCCTTATGCTCCACCATTCCACAAATATAACAGTTATTTTTTCTAAAACCACTCTGTTAATCAACTATTTTGCCTTGCATGGTTAGTGTCTTGCATCCTGAGGCGAGCTGACTCAACCAAACTTGAGCTTCTGTGAGTCTTGTGATTTGACTACTCAGTTTCTGTAGAACTTTACCTTTAAACTCTAACTCTTCCTTCACAGATTTTTTTTTACATCTTGTTTAAAGTAGTTTTTTATTCTTTCCCAATATTTCAGGACTTTGCAAAGTAGAGAAAAGTCCTCCCGCTCTTGAACATCACTTCCTGGTACAGTGCTTGAATTGTAGGTTATCTTCTTGGAGGCATTATGTACTGTATACTTCTAAAGAAATACAGACTTAGGGATCTCACCACTATACATCCATTGTGTGTAGCACCATCAAATCCCCCCCTGAGAACCGTCTCTGTGATTAAAGGGGCACCTAGTTAGAATTAAGCCAGCTGTCGTCATTTACAATCGATTGGAACGTCTGTGACAAAGACTGTGATTGGCTGTGGCACTTTTGTACAGGTTGTTAACCTTAGAAGTGAATTTCTTTGTTGCAAACATCCCTGTGCTGTTCAAGCACTCTGACGTCCTGTGATGATGAAACTGCTTTGTAATAAGTCTGAAGGTCCTTCCAGAAACCCACTAATGTCATCTTATTTTAGTTTGATCTTTTGGGTTTACTCAACGTCACCCTGACTGACATTTATAGGGTTTTCATTAATAATGAAAACTGGCGGTAACCAGAGGTGTTGCAGGGTAAAACGAGGTCCAGTTCTGTGATGAGAGCTGCTTTGCAGATGTGTTCCTCGAACACGTTCAACTTATTTGCAGTTCACCCCACGTGCTTTCTCTCTTTGGTCTCTCGTCAGAGCTGTTTACTACCATCAGCGGCTATTTGGCTTCTTTTCATTTGTCTTTCTCTGCCTGTGGAGGCTTGCTGGTCTGACCTTTCTGGCATCCAGCAGACCATGGCAGGAGGGACTTCTCTATTAAATATGGCCAAAGTGAAGGCTTTGCCAGTTTTGCTGAAGTTCATCAGTTTGACAATGTTTCTGTGCGGTTTAGATCTGCGCAGTTTTTGGATACTGCCAGTAAGGATTATACATGGATCTATATGCCTACATGCTTTCAATACTGAAACTATTGATAAGATTAATTGGGATGAAATGATTATTCAACTAATTTAGTAGTCGATCCATCATTAAAACTGCACTATGTAGCTTTTCTGAGGAATGTTTTTCACATGTTAAAACTGTCACCATGTCGTGACTGTATGACATGAAACAGATGATCTGTGTAAAGATTGATCTCCTCCACCTCCATCCTGATCTGCTATTGCTGTCTGAATGAATTCACCGGTCCCAGGCCAAAACAACCAATCAGAGCCAGGAGAAAGGTCTTAGCGCCGTCAGTCAACCTTGTGTACTTGCTGCTCAATTTGCTAATGGCAGAGAAACAAACTCCCTGAGACAGAAAAACTTGTTTATCTGCCGCCATCAGTGGCCATACTAGAATTCACAACAGACTGTGTGAATGGTCAATCACAATCTCTGTGTGCTACGTGAGATTGTGATTGACAGCACTAAGCCCCGTCTCCTGTCTCTCATTGGTTGTTTCTAGTTAGCACTGAGAGAAGGAAAAAGCGCTCAGTTTTTTTTTTCTCAGATTATTTCTCATAACATATTGTCATGACATAGTGACAATTTTAACAAATATGTAAATATATTTTTTATAAATATATTGTAGTATGTGTATACATACACATACTACAGCAATTTTTTTTATTCTGCAGTATGCAGAATTAAAAAAAAAGGCTATTTGCAAAAAGAACAACATTCTTGGGGCAATAGTTAAGCCAACAGTAATACCATACAAACAAAACTATACATTTTACATTTCAGATTAAAGAAATATCTGATTGGTGCATCTACTACAAAAATGCCTCTTCTGCCTTGCTCACACTAAGCTACAGAGACATTAGCTTTCTGGAATAATGTCTCTGTAGCTAAAATGATTAGTCATTATTATTACCAGAACCTTTGGAAGTTTCCTCCTCAGCTTATTTGCAGTAGAATACAGTAAGCTTGTTAGACTGTCACTTTTTATTCATTGGTCTAAGTTGTACTGTTTGGAACTGGAATTTGAGTTGATTGACTGAACTCTATTGTTGGATTGAATGTAAATATGACTGGGATAGAACTGCTCCTGTTTGTTGTTCTGTACAGTGCTCTGTGGTGACATTTGGGGAGAATCAGCCTAAATGAGCTGATCTGAACTCGGTGTGTATTCTGCTCTGTAGTTAAGACAGAGTGTTTGCTAATCTCTGTGTCTAAACACAGTTGCACTCTGCATGTTTGAATACACTCATTGGTACTGTATCATATTGCACTGTGGAGTGGTGCTGTGTCACTGTAAGCAATATTAATGCAGCAAAGAACTGCATGGAGGAATGCCATTCATTTTTCTTGCTCCTGATTGGCTGTACTCCCAACAGTAGAGATGAGAAAACAGTGGACGTTATCTTCCATGGTAGTGCTAAGATGGTTTTCACTGTGTGTATTAATGTATATTTGGTGTTTGAACAATTAAAATAGGCAGTTATTAGCATTTTAGTAGGGATCTCGCATATTCACAGACTGTGGCCCCCTGGGAGTCCAGTGTAGCATTTGTTGTTTATATCTAAAGGCCTTATAAAAAGGCTTAGTCTGGTGGGTGGGCAAGTAAAGCCTGGTGGCCCGCCAGGCTTATAATGCACTGGGGGAAACCCTATAACTGACAGACCCGCCTGCCAGAGCTCAGTCAACAGTCACACACTGTTGCCAACTTAGCGACTTTGTATCTAAAAAAATCCATATTCATCAAATTCCGAATCGTCTATTCAGCTTTTTAGAATTCAGTGTTTGGCCAGGAAACTGCAATCGGTGCACCCCTACTTGTGACCAATAGTCGTTAGAATCAGGGCTTTTATGCTGTAAAAGCATGATTTTAATCTTGGTAGATCTTAACTCGCAGGCTCACTGAAACAGTAATCCTCCTCTCACTTCAGAAATATAATCTAATCATAAAGGTTCCACCCCTATGGAGTCTGAGCTGCGGTTAAGCTGTTCTCGTTAATGACTGAATAGGTGGAACAAAGAGACTTGATGACAGCCGAGAAGTTTTTTTGAGGAAATATAAATAAGGTACAAAGACAGGAGCAGAAAGGATTAAGAAAAGTCAAGAAAATAATGCCACAAAATCTTTACAAGTCTATAGGAAAAATCTATTTTGAAATTTGCTTATTATCTTTTTTTTTTTTTTAGAGAAGAGTCCCCATGGCTGCTGCTAATGAATATTTATCAGGATTAATTGTCTCTGTCCCACTTTGTTTGCTGACCAAGTGAAACCAAGAAAAGCTGGTGTTCTGTATCTGTCAAAGTATTACAACATATTCTGTACTTCAGAGGACAAATGCTGAAAAATATTCCAACTTCACCTGCTAAAAAGTCTCTGCTAGCTTCTCTCTTTGGGCTTTGCGATACGGCTGAAAAACATTGTGATACCAGGGTTTCATATCAGTCAGTATCGATAAGTACTGATTAGTTTATTTTTAAATATCTGAAATACTACCAAACTGATGATATGACCTTTCCTGTCTTACAGTTTTCACTCCGTTTTTTTATTTTTTAAACAGTTATGAGTCACGGTAGCAAAACCTGAATCTGCTGCTGCATGAATTACCAGTAGGTTGTTGCTAGGTAACCAGTGAGTGAGCGAGTTGGTTGATGCTTGCTGTGAGAAGTTGAGCAGGTAAAGCCTTTCCTCTGCCAGAATGCTGGGCAGTTCAGAGTTTGGTGAAAGTATTGAATATTCTATCAGATTATCTATTGATATTGATCACATGTCTATTGCAATACATATTGTTGATTTATTTGTCCAGCCCTGCTCTCTCTGTCTCCAGCGGGTTTTTTCAGCTCACTTACATGTGAACACTGCCAGTCAACATGGGAGCAGGGTTTAGATGTCTGGCGCTCATTTTAAAGTTAACAGCAGGCTTTTGAGGGAGGCTGAAGGCAAACGTTTGGCAGCATTACTATTGATTCCTCAATATTGTGCATGTCCTCACATAGTGCTCGTAAAGTTTTACGTCTTTCTCTTACTGTTGCCCGGCAACTGTCCCTCTTCTCTTAGTTTGCTTCCTCGGTTTCATTGAGCTGGTGCCCTAAGTTTCCCGACACTGGGCTGTGGTAGAGGCCGTGTTGTCTCGTCAGTGAGAGGAACGGCTGCAGCGCTGGGCGCCTACTCATCAGTAATTATTTAGAGAGCAGCAGAGGAGAGGAGAGTGTGGACAGATTGGGCTCTCTGCCCAGCTTCTGGGCTGTGATGAAAAGAGCAGGTATGTTCTCTCAGAGCTGCTCTGCTGACGCTCTGCTGCCGCTGCATACCACACTGTGTGCTGCTTCAGCCTTTATGGAACAAACTTCTGCTGTCATTTGCTGGGGCAGCAGCTTCACAGCCAGAGAGGATTTTGAGATCTGGAATTAGTTTTTCCCTCCTTCTTCCCTTCATTCTTTCATTCCTTCATTAGTTCTTTACTTTCTTTGTTCCTTACTTCCTTTTTTCCTTCCTTCATTCCTTCATTTATTCCTTTCTTCCTTCTAGGGGAGCACCGACTGCAGTTTTCCGGCCAATTCCAATTTTAGCCCATGCCAATTTTTTTGTGTGAATTGTTGCTCAATATAGCAAGAAAGTTGCTGAATATTCAACAGTTGGGTGACTTTTGTTAACTGTAAACGTGCAGACATGACCTGCTGGGCTTGTCTGTCAGCCAGACCTTTCACAGCAGAGGCAAAGAGGACAGTGGTTGATATTTAGACCTTTGCTGAGGAGGATAAGATCTGTGGATTAGATCGACTTCACCTGGAAAACCTCCACAGGTGGAGACGCTGCAGGAGCATCCTGATCCCATCTCTGAACCAGGCAGCAGTGGCTTTGAGCTCCTCTCAGATCAGCTTGAAGGAATCTGTGTTGGATTGACTGAAGTGAATCTTCTGGAGCCTGAAGGAATTTAGTGAATATTAAAGTAGTTTGCTTATTTCTGGTGCCAAACTACATGCTGCCGTTTGCTTACAGAAACTGCAGGATGGGAGGTGTCACGCTGGGAGGGTGAAGGTCGGTTGGTGCTTGGTTTCTTTGTTTTGCTCCCACACACAACGTTCACAAACACAATGGCCTGAAATAGCTTCTTTGCGGAACTTCTGATATCGGTTTAAATCATCTTCCCCTTACTGCTGCATCTCACTGTTTATACTGAAAGAAAATCCTTCCTATGGAGTTTCTACAGGTTCTGTCAGGTCCACTGAGCAGAGTTCATTCAGCTTCTGGAAGACGTTGTTTAACCCAACACCACACCAGGTTTTCTACAGGGATCAACAGGGTGATGCATGTGTTGCCATGGTGATCTGAGACGTTTGTCTCAGAATAAAGAATAATAGAAATTACATTTTTAAATCGATGCCGCTCAAAAGTATGGAGCTGAGAGAGGGTTATCGTATATTTTTGAAAAAAAAAAAAAAAAAAAACTTGGTGAAAATTGAGAAAACAAATGTTGAAGCCAGATGTTGAATTATGATCTCTAGATCGGGGGGAAAGATGTATTTGAAATAAAAAGAACATGTAGCTAAAGTTCCTTTTAGTTTGAATAAATATTTATTTACATTTTTTTTTACTATACTTTTTTAAAAAATATTTACTTCTTTTTTTTTCTTTGAAAACTGACGCCATGAACTTTGCACTTGTATGGTGGAGAGTTCATGACGAACTGTACGGTGCAGCGGCAGAGCGAGTCCAACACAGACGGAGGCCGCTGCTTCTCAGCGCGACTCCACTCCGCCTGGCCTGTGTTGTGTGTCTGGACAGTCATTAGCACCAAAAATGTAAAAAAAACAACACATTAATTCCTTTTTTGGTTTTTGAAGCTTATTTATCTGAGCTGGCACCTGACATTTGAGTCCATCTGGAGTCCCGTATGAGAAAAAGATATTTTAAAACACTTTTAGACTAAAAATTCTCACTGTTTTTGGTCTGTAAAGCTATCAAAAAATATATATACTTTGAATCAGTTTTTATGCTTGGGAATAAATGTCTTGATTTATAAATGGCGATAATCTTATAAGTCATTCATTTTCTGTTCAATTAAAAGCTACTTCCTCTCAGAAAACTTGCACTGCACTTGTTTTACTTTTTGCTTTTTCCAGTCCTCCTTAGAAAAACACCTTAGCTGCTAAATTAGAGCTCAAAAAATTCAGCAATTGCTGGTGCATTTCCTAAATTAATCAAGTGCTCCTCTTTCTTTTTGTTGCCTCATGTTGCAGGTTCAACTACAGGTCGACTCACCACCTGACCTCTAATGGCTTCTATGAGTTCCTCAACTGGTTTGATGAACGAGCCTGGTATCCTCTTGGTAGGATAGTCGGAGGCACGGTAAGCGTTATTTCCACTTTCTGTCTTGCGTACCTTGCAGGGCAGCTTCTTTTTATTCTCTGTATATGTTTCAACTTGCAATCTATGATATCATGGCTAAACCATGTTTTCTTAGTATGCTGATCTGATTCAGCTAAGCTACTACCCTGTAAGTCCTCTGCTCTCCTGTATTGCTCCTGTTTCTCAGTTCTCCACCATTAGCTGATAAAACAACTTCACCACTACATTTGTTTCATCAGAAGCAGAGAGAAGAGCAAAAACCATATTACACCGGGTTTCTGCGCATCCTTAAAAAGTCTTAAATTAATTTAAAAAATGTTAGGTGGCCTTAAAAATGTTTATCGCAGGCCTTCCATTTTGTCGTGGCAGGACTATTTATCCTCATATTTTATGTAGTTTATTTGGATATATCTTAGTCTTCATTCCGTTCTGTGACTTGAGGTAGTTGAAGCTACCGCTAGATAGTTGCTAATATACCCTAGCTAGACAGCTGGGTAGCTTTTTTTTTTTTTTGCATTTATCACGGGGATGTGTAAATTTATGATTTATGATGTTTGTCTTTGCCACTGTCTCACTTCTGTTGCCAACCCACAGGATGTTACATGCATTCTGTGCAAAAAAGGCTCAACACTACTACAATATAAAACATGCAATTTTCTTTTGTACATTTCTGTCATGATACAGGTCTTACATTTCCTTCATAATGGTCTTAAAGGGCCTTAAATATGTGCTGGTAAAACCTGCAGAAATCGTTATGTTAATGTTAAGAGATTTGGTAAAAAAAATAAATAATAAAATCCAATAGTAAATAAGACTAATATTAGACTATTAGTTCTTATATATCAATTAGAACTGATATATAAGTGCAGTGTATTGTTGTCCCAGTGCTTTTTAACCTGATTCATCCGTATCATTACAGTCTCATAAATGTGACCTGTACAAACCGCTCGAACTTTGACTTAAACTTTCAGGACTACATTTTCAGGTTAAGCTACTGCTTGTGTCTTTCTGAAGATTGCACGATGATGTAATTAAACTACCATAAGTACCTGTCATCGTGTGTGTGAAAACATGTGCTGGATCTTTTACGTTAAACTGTACCCTGAGTTGTGTGGGTGACTGTTTCTTTGTTTTTTTTGTGCTTTAACTGGAGTGATTTGCCGTCCGTCTGTTTCCAGGTGTACCCGGGCCTCATGGTGACGGCGGGCCTCATCCACTATGTGCTGAACCTGCTACATCTCACCGTCCACATCCGGGACGTGTGTGTTTTCCTGGCGCCCGTGTTCAGCGGCCTGACTTCCATCTCCACCTTCCTGTTGACGAGGGAGCTGTGGAACCAGGGGGCGGGGCTACTGGCGGCCTGCTTCATCGCCATCGTCCCAGGCTACATCTCCCGCTCCGTGGCCGGCTCCTTCGACAACGAGGGCATCGCCATCTTTGCCCTGCAGTTCACTTACTACCTCTGGGTACGCCCAAGCAATTTCTATTATTATTATTATTATTATTATTATGACTTTCCACTTACATTTCCTCTTGGAATCGTCTTCCAGGAAGCTGGAATTGGCACATTTCCATTTCAAATCGGTTCAGTTCCAATTAAATTGGGCTAAAATGGAGTAAAAACTGGATTCCATTGTGTTACCGGGATGAAGTTGACTCCAATAGTCTTTTCACCTTCCTCATTTACTCTTTCTGTACTTTTTTAACCTCAACTCCTCCATCATTCCAGCAGCAGCTCTAACCTGAGTCACTTAGTCAGGCCTCGTTAACCCCGTCATGGCCTCATTAGCCGCTGCAGGGGGGAAATGTGCAGGACACGGCGCCTTGCTTTGCATCAGTCATTAAAAAAAGGAGAAACACAATGAATAATTCAGCCAGAGCCAACGAGATGGACATGCTGCAACAGAACAAAGTCCTAAAGCATGGAGTAGCTCAGGCTAATGGAAGCTTTTCATGTAGGCGTGTGTGTGTGAGTGAGTGAGTGAGTGTGTGTTAATGCTATCATTTGTGCACTGCAGGTAAAGTCAGTCAAAACTGGATCTGTCTTCTGGGCCATTGGCTGCTGCCTGTCCTACTTCTACATGGTGAGGACTCGCACACAAATGCTTCTTATAGTTTTATTAATGTTTTGTTTGTTGAAAACCGGCAGTTTGTCATTGATATCTCAGGCGATGCTCTGAATGAAGTAGATACGTTGTGCTGTGTGTGGCAGGTGTCAGCGTGGGGCGGATACGTGTTCATCATCAACCTGATTCCTCTCCACGTGTTTGTCCTGCTGCTAATGCAGCGCTTCAGTAAGAGAGTCTACATAGGTGAGACAGAAGCTCTGCATAAATCATCCTCTCTGTTTGTATTAAAAGCATAAACTGAATGTTTGTTGGGTTAGCTTTGCATGCTTCGCAACTCAACTAGCATAGAAAATACTGAAAGCGTGAGTATTCAGGAGAATGTTTCCTCTGGATGAACTCAAAGTGTAGAGCTCTGGAAATCAATTGAATTAGATTTTTATTGAGTACAGAAAAAAATAGAAATATTATCTTACTCAATTTCATAATCAGAAAAATCCTTTATTTATCCCAAAGGGAAATGAAATGTTGTAACTTGTCATGCATTCAAAGAGTTGCTGTGGATGGTGGAAGCATCTTTGGTAACAGTTAGTTTTGCAGCAAATCTGAAGTGGCCTCTGACTGAAGGCAGTTGCTGACATTATGTGATGGGAAGCAGAGATAATATTCAATAGGAACATGTCAGTTGTTGGCAAGCACTGCTTATCCATTTCATTTCCTTTTGTCACTTCCTTTTAAATCTGTACTTCCCGTTTGATCCAGGGCAACAGCTTTTATTAACATAATTAACCAGGACTATCTCCATTGTGGGATGACGATCAGTCAGCTTGATCAGCAGCGCTTAGCTACCTTTTATGGGTAATATCCTATGAAAGCCGCCATATTGGAAAACACCCAGCTTCTCCATTTCGACTTTTTTTCACAGTCATTTCTTTCTATTCACCTCAGGTTTATTGAAACAAATTTTAGAACCGGATAGTGACCGACTCATATGTTTTATGTAAAACCTAACATCAGTTTATGGTGTATTTATTTACTATAGCTGTTGTTTGCTGGTGGTTTAATCGTTAACCTGCTTGTCTCTGCAGCGTACAGCACCTTCTACATCTTAGGCCTGATCCTGTCAATGCAGATCCCCTTCGTGGGCTTTCAGCCAATCAGAACAAGCGAACACATGGCAGCAGCAGGTACGTGACCAATCAGAGCGAGTGACAGAGGAAGTTGTATTTAAACAACTTTCCCTGCTGATCAATGTTAATCCTAGTGTCACATGTCAGATTATAGTTTCATCAAATGTTTTTAGAACTATAAATGAAGATTACATCACAGTTTGAATCTTGTAATAACATAACTACAGCGTGTTCAGATTGAGTGGATGTGAGTTCTCGTTTGTCATTTTCTTGGATGGAATTTTGCAGTGTTCCTAATGTTTTGCCCCTTTTGCCTGTAGGCGTGTTTGTTCTGCTGCAGGTCTACGCCTTCCTGCAGTATCTGAAGGACCGACTGACCAAGCAGGAGTTCCAGACACTCTTCTTCCTGGGAGTCTCTCTGGCTGCTGGGGTGGTTTTTCTTTCTGTCATCTACCTAACATACACAGGTTGGTGGGGCTTAAAAAATATATATATATTTTTTTTGCTTTACTTAACACTAGAAACAAAATCTGTCCAACTGGAGGATAACTATTTTACTACTGGTGCTTTGTAGCCCTGGAGATTCACAGCTTTAGACTCTTTTACTAAACATTTCTGTCATAATCCAGCAGAAATAGGACTTTTCTGGCATCGCACTGATCACAAGATTTTCAAGAAGAATAATGATTTACAAACTATGCTTAAAATGTTAATAATATATCTCACCTCAATCAAGCCTTCTGGGTCTTGTTTATGCCTGTACAGAAATGTCTTAAAGAATTAGAATGTCATAAAAACGATCCATAAATTTTTGTCACTCATTTTAGAAAGTGAAACTCATTTTATGCACATTCTTTACATATAGTGAAATATTTCATGCCTTGATTTCTTGTCATTTTGATTATGGCTTACAAATAATGAAAATCCAGAATTCAGTGTCACAGAAAATTAAGAGTATTGTGAAAAAGTTAGAATCATGGTGTCACACCCCTAATCCAATTACTAAGGCTGTTGTCACACCTGATAGGCCAGTAGACTCGCTGACCAAAATTACATTTTGTTCTATTTTAAGCTTCTGTGGTTCTCTTTCACACTGCACCAAGAACCACTGAAGGAAATGACGTGAAAACCTCTGAAAAGGACACGAGCACAACTTCCTTTTTCGTTGTTACTGCCACCAGGGAGAGAACTAAAACATGCAGAAAGCCGGCCCTCGAGGACTGACTTTGGGCACTTGTCCATGGATGGTCAGCCTCAACCTCATTTGACAAATCAGAGGCGTAATGACTTCTACCCTCCCTGCCTCATGAAGATGGCAAACAGGCACTTTAATCCAGTGTTTTGTTAAAGGGGTTCTATGAGATCACCCTGAAAACCTTAGATTAAACGGTTGCCGTTTTGTTTAGTTTGGATGATGAAGCTAATCGTCTGGCAAAAACTAATGCGGAGCTGAATGAGCGCGTTAGTCCATTCCTTGTTCATGCCGCAGAGTCGTGCTGCGAGGGAACAACTCTGGAATTAGCGAGCAAAGGTTGTTTTGATGGCAATTACGATGATGGGGCTTTTACCCTGTCAGTGATAATGGGTCTGCTTTTTCAGCTGGTAACTCAGGCACAACAGCGAGCTCACTACAGCCAAATCACTCAGTTCCAACAGCTCAGGAACGACAAAACGAGGTGAACACTCTGCCGGCCGCTTCTCTTCTTAGCTGGCAAAGTGCTGTTAAAATACTTTCTGTTCCACACGGAGCCTGTTCTCATTCTTAACACATTTATGCTAATGACATAAACAAAATAATAAACCCCTTGGAGAGAAAGGCAGCCATTTGCATATATACAACACAAATATGATGCTTTGTTGTTTTTTTTCCCCCTGGTTTTAGGACCTGTTCTTGCTAAATCAAATCTAAAATCTAATCTGTGTTTAAAAATGTATACTGTTTTTATTGTTTCTGCACAAACCATCTAGTTATGACAAACTGCTAATCAGAAAAATTGCTGCACAGGCGCTACAGGACCGAAGCAGCTTGCTCTAACGATTAGCAGCTATTTCCGTTGGGATAAAACATAATCATCCTCATTATTCGGCCATAGATCTACCCTGTCATTGGTAGTACAAGTATTTGATTTATGGGATCTAGAAATCATGTATTTAAGAAATAAAGTATCACATGTATTATTTATGCAGCAGGTGGCAAAGACTTGCCTCAGCGAAGAAGGAAACACTCAGATAGTGTGTTGGCATAGAGCCTGTGCTCAAACCAAAATGGTTGAGTGACTTTTGTTGTTCAACTAATATATCACAACCACGTTTATCCAGTAGACTTTAAAGTAGTTTGTGGCTGTTGAAGAGAAAATTGAATACAGTGTATGGGTGCCACCAAGTGGTCAAATTATTAGGAAATTTGACCACTTGGTGGTGTTAGTTCATCACGCTTCAAACATTCGACATGCGAAGGGCATCAATCTTTAACAATCCAGACAAAGCGTCTGCACAGTGTAGCATGGGATTTTAGAAGTAAAAGTTTCTTTATTTATTGTGTATATTTGTGTTTTATTTTTACCTGTCTTTTACATGTTTTTTTTTTCTTTTTCTAATTGTTGTCTTTAATATATCGAATTGTACAGCACTTTGTTCAACATCCACTATATGAACAAATGATCATTATGTACATTCTGAAGCAGTGGCTCATGTGTGTCGTATGCAGCTGATGATCTCAGAGATGCTAAATGAAAATTTGGACCAATGTTAATACTGCAGTCATGGCCAATAACTGATATTTACTGATATTGTATGTATATTTTCCTACACCTTTGAAACTTTGGAAAAGTGACCACTCTCTTTTTTTTTTTCTCTGCTTCAGTTAAACTACCCACAATCCTCTGCGCCATCACTGTCACATAATCGAATAAACTGCACATGACCAGCTTCCTCCTGAAAGACAAATGGCAACAAGAAGGAAATAAACACCAGTTGCTATTAGCAACCTTGTTTTACTTATTGGACCGATACCGATATATTAAATGATTAATATGGGATCGATACAAGTTAAAAAGCAACTTGTGTTGGATCCATACCGATATATTAAATAATTACTTATATCTGATCAATGCTGATCTTGTGCCCCTAACCTCAGAGGCGACGTCTTCACTCCATGTTATCTTTAGAAAACATGGAACAGGTTGCCATGGTGATCACATGCGTCCTGTAGATCACACTGCATATGCTGCAGTGTCAGACATGTTGATGTTCACCTGTGCGGTGGGTCTTCCCATGCAGGGCACATAAACTACTGAATAGATGTCACACCACCGGCACACACCCTGCAGTGTGTGTTCATGTTCGTGTGTCTGCTAGTGTAGCATTTAGCTCAAACATTGCGTGTGTTTCCCCTCCAGGGTACATTGCTCCGTGGAGTGGCCGGTTCTACTCCCTGTGGGACACCGGGTGAGTTCTCACAGTCCTGACCTCAGCCCTGCCGATTAAAGACATTCCTGTCTGTAGAATAACATTCATGGGGGGAGATAAAGTGGAAGAAGAGCTTCTAAAGGCCGCTGATGATGTCTCTACTTCACAGTTACGCTAAGATCCACATTCCCATCATCGCCTCGGTGTCGGAGCATCAGCCCACCACCTGGGTCTCGTTCTTCTTCGACCTCCACATCCTGGTCTGTACGTTCCCCGCTGGGCTCTGGTTCTGCATCAGGAACATTAATGATGAACGCGTCTTTGGTAAGCTCACGTCAAAACATCGACATTGTTGTTTACAGCACAGGTCCTGAAACTGGCAGCCAGAGTTATCGTCAGAGCTACTTTGACCATTTTTAAGCAAAGTTGGTGTTTACTGACAGCGGGTGAAGTAGGATCCAGTGGAAAGCTGTGATGTAGTTACCATCACTAAAAAACAAACCGTTAGGAGAGGGAACTCTGTCGTTTCACAGTGACCGCCTGTAGAAGGGCCGGTAATGGCAGAATGTATTTATAAAATTATTCATTAAAGCTGCAGTTTGTAACTTTTATTAAAAAAAAAACAAAAAAACATTGTTTCAAAGACTTGTTGAAACTATCACCATGTCGTGACAGTATGTTATGTGACAGATAATCTGTGAAAAAATGGAGCTGCTCTGTCTTCTCCCAGTGCTAACTAGAAGCAATCAGTCAGAGCCAGGAGGCGGGGCTTAGCACTGTCTTTTTCTCTAGCTATCTATCTCTCTGTCTTTTGGTTGTGGCATTTAGCAAATAGTAATAATTGGAGTAATTCTAACTGACCTGAAACAAGAGAGGTTTGGTCTGATGTAACGTCATACAGTAAGGAATAAAAAGTGTATTTCTTTATTTTTATTATTATTATTATTCAGGAGTATGTAAACTTGTGGTTTCATCTGTAGCTCAGTGCCTCTAACCCCATTCTGCCTCCTGCTTCCAGTGGCTCTGTACGCCATCAGCGCCGTGTACTTCGCCGGCGTCATGGTGCGCCTGATGCTAACTCTGACCCCGGTGGTGTGCATGCTGTCGGCCGTGGCCTTCTCCAGCGTTTTCGAGCATTACCTGGGCGACGACATGAAGAGACAGAGTCCACCCGCCGAGGACAGCAGCGATGAGGACGACAGGAAGAACGCGGGAAACCTCTATGATAAGGTGAGGGGCCGCCGGGGTGCCTGACCAGCTAGCTGTTGTTTTGAACTGAATGCAAAGTTAGAAAGTAAACCTGTTGAACCCAGAACTCCTCAAGAAGCAGTTGTAGCTTCACCTGGTTAAATAGTCCAAAAATCAAATCCAACATCTTCTGTTAAGCACATTTTGCTATTTCTAATATTGTATAAAAAAAAGGCGCAAAGTGGTTAAATGAAAAATCTGTAGAATGTAAAAAATGTTTGTCTGTCTGAATAATCTATGGCTCACATATCAGTTAGCTGCAGCTCTAAAAAGCCTTTTTAGATTTTTAATGACGTCTGGTCCAACATGACAGTTGAGGTGATTGATGACCAGCTGCTTTCTGCTGCATGTGTGTAATGATCCTACTGGAACCTCCACTAACCCGTCTTGACTGCGCCCCCTGCAGGCCGGCAAGGTGAGGAAACACGTGTCTGAGCAGGAGAAGCCGGAGGAGGGCCTGGGCCCCAACATTAAGTCCATCGTCACCATGCTGATGCTCATGCTGCTCATGATGTTCGCCGTCCACTGCACCTGGGTCACCAGCAATGCCTACTCCAGCCCCAGCGTGGTGCTGGCGTCCTACAACCACGACGGGTGAGCCGAGTCGCAAGCCGGGGTCGTTGGCGGGGGGGTTCAGGGCAAGCACACGGATGACGTGTTTCCGTCTGTCCCGGTCAGGTCCCGGAACATCCTGGACGACTTCCGGGAGGCGTACTACTGGCTGAGGCAGAACACGGACGAACACGCCAGAGTGATGTCATGGTGGGACTACGGCTACCAGATAGCAGGCATGGCCAACCGGACCACTCTGGTGGACAACAACACCTGGAACAACAGCCACATCGCTCTGGTGAGAGCCGCCTCTGCTTCCACACAGCTGTTCATTAAAGACTCTCCAAATGATGATAAATAACACTGCAGATCCCCCACATGCTGATTCCTCTAACAGAAGTATAATTAAAGGGCAGCATCTTGTAGTTTTCAGCCACATGGTGACATTTTATAGAAAAATCAAATAGCTGTTAACTTCAGTTGTTATACATCACATTACTTCACAGAAATTTTACTTTGTAATTTAGCGCCTTGAAATTGGGGCTCTGTCTCTTTAAGAAACTCCTGCTCTTTCCGAAACTCTGCCTCCAGGACGTCTTCACAACACGGCTCTTCTATTAACCCTTTAATGTTTTTAACAGTTTCACTGAGAAGTAGCTCCTATATGAGCTCAGCTGATACTCAGTCTACCAGCTCTGTGCTAATTGCTGTTGGCTAGTCTGAAGGAGACTCTCATAGAAATATTTCAAGCCTTTATTTCTTGTAACTTCGATCATTATGGTTTACAGAGAATGAAAACCCAAAATTTATTGTCTCAAACATTTAGAATATGCTACAAAAAATAACTGAGAAACTGATGTTTTTCACACATTAATGAACTCCAAACACCTGCTGTGGTTTCCTGAACCTCTAACACACTGACTGGATTAACAAGAAGTTGATTGTTCAGAGTGTTGAATTTAAGCATAATAGCAGAAAGTTAAGTGGAAGGAAAAAGTGTGGATGGATAATCGCGTACTTCAGAGGATTGTCAAACAGACTCCATTTAATAATTTTTGAGGAGCTTTGCGAGGAGTGAACATCGTATTATTAGTAAAAGGAACACGGACTGCTACAGGAGATCCTTCCTACGCACAGCTGGAACCTTCTGGAACGATTCTCTGAAGAAATATAGATAATGAATTCCTACAAAATCAAACTGTCAGATTATTATTGGGTTGAATGAGATCTGCTTTGAGGTCCTTCATCCGTTAATGAACACCGGTTTGGTGTCAGCATGGTGGACGCTCTGAGAACGAAGAGCGTCGTCTTCATCATCCTCCACCAAGAGGAAGACGTGTTCGCCCTGCGGCTGAACAATGAGTGTGTGCTCAGTGTGGTGTGTGTGTGTGTTCTGATGCAGGTGGGCAAGGCAATGTCGTCCAACGAGTCGGCGGCCTATGACATCATGAGGTCTCTGGACGTGGACTACGTCCTGATCATCTTCGGCGGGGTGATCGGCTACTCAGGGGACGACATCAACAAGTTCCTGTGGATGGTTCGCATTGCTGAGGGGGAGCACCCGAAGGACATCAGGGTAAGCTGACCTTTGACCCCGCAGGTATCAAGACTTTTTTTTATCGCTTTTCTGACCCGACCCCGCTCTGACCACAGGAGAGCGACTACTTCACCCCCCAGGGAGAGTTCCGGGTGGACAAGGCCGGCTCGCCCACGCTGCTCAACTGCCTCATGTACAAGATGTCCTACTACCGCTTCGGAGAGATGCAGGTACCGGCTGCTTCACCGCGGTTACCACAGCAACAAGTGTCATCAAATCAGAACACCACCTTTTATGTTTTTCTGTTTCTGTTCACGTCTGGTAAAAAGCTGGACTTCCGGACCCCTCCCGGCTTCGACCGGACCCGAAACGCCGAGATCGGCAACAAGGACATAAAGCTGCAGCACCTGGAGGAGGCCTTCACCTCCGAGCACTGGCTGGTCCGGATATACAAGGTGAAGAGGCTGGAGAACCGGGACCGGCTGGAGGGCAAGCTGCGCAGCACCGACATCCTCAGGCAGAAGTACACCTCCAAAAAGGTAAGGGTCAGAGATACCCCAACGCTAACATGCACTTCACACGCATCAGCGACGGATTCACCTTCCATCAGGACAATCGCTGCAAAACACCAAATATTAATAAGTAGCTTTAGTTTCTACTGCAAATAACTTGGTACTCTTGAAATAAATCAAAACTTCTAAGTAACTTTACAGTAAGAAGTAGGAGATTGTTTTAAGTAAATAATTCCTTAATATTGATTTTAAAAATATACTTCTGCTGGTAGATTATTTTACTTATTACAATAGATTTTTCCATGTAATTAATAAATTGATTTAAAACAAGCTCATATCTGTCTGATAAGTTACTTGTAAGTTAGTTTTGTCTTATTTCAAGTGAACTTAAACATCTTCACTAGGAACTAGAATTAAAACAGTTGGTAAGATTTGGTGTTTTTGCAGTGAGAAACCTACAGCTACAGTTAAAATGTCCTAGTCAAAGTCCAGACCTACATGTAATAAATCTGTGGGGAATACTGACGCTCTGACAATCTCTGCCCAATCAGGAAATACAGCACACTTATGGTTGCAACATGATTAAACGTTTAAAAAAAACAAAGTTTGAATACTTCTGAATAATTTCAACCCTGATGTGTATTTATTGTTCTGTTCTTCCTGTTTGCAGACAGCCAAGAGGAAGCGGGGCTTCATCAGGAACAAACTGTCCCTTAAGAAGGGCAAGAAAATGACCAAGAAGTCTCTGTAGGGAGCTGACCACCAGCAGACGCAGACTGACAGCAGGACAGGAGACCTCCACCCAGAAACACACACACACCCACCCCCACACACACACACACACAGCAGGAGTAAAGACGCAGCAGATCAAGACCAATCAACTTCTCCAGAAGGTTCCGTCCAGAAACGGAGCGCAGCTCATCCATGAGCCAACAGGAGGCGCGGCAGAAACATAAGCATGACTTTTGACCTTCCCTTATTGTAACCACAGCGGGACGCTGCGGTTACAAACCGCTCTTCTTTCAGGACAGCTCTTCCAGAAGGTTCCTTCAGTCAGACAGGCTAGAAACCAGCCGCCATGTTTCCATCTGCTGGGTCAGCACCATTTATCCATTTATCACGCCTCACCGGATTCTTTTACTTTAAACGTGACTCCAAACCCGCGTCCTGCCTGCAGATTTCTATGTTTGTGCAGCAATACCGTGCTTTTTAATTTCCCCCCAGTCACACAGTTCCTCCGTTTCCCTTTTCGCTCCTGGATGCTGCAGTGAAAACCTGTTTTGAGTCTTGCTGGAGCCGACTTTACCTCTGTGTGAGGCTTCTGCCACAACATCCAGCTGTTCGCGTCGGGAAGGGCCTCATCAGAAACAGCTGGGTCTTTTCCTCAGCTGCTCTGTCAGAGGGGAAGTATTTATTAGACGGACAGCGGACGGCGCAGAGACTAAAGCGAGCGCGCCCGACCCGTCCTCGTAATGCAAGGTTTTTATCTGGGCTCCATTTTCAGAGAGAAAACGTTCTTCCATCAATTGTAATGATCTGGATGCAGGTGTGGGAGTTGATCATACCTTTTGGAATAAAGAGGTTCAAATAAGGTTTCTTTAACACTTGTGTTTTTCTTGGAAAGTATGAATTGATCTGGTGTGTTTCACAGTGGGGGCTAAAGGGGGCGCTGTGGAGGCCTCAAAGTTAGAGGGAAGATGATGGCAAAAATGCAAAAAAAAAAAACAATTTTTATCTTAAATTGACCTGTTTTTCAATCATGTTTTTTTTTAATATATAAAATATAAGAATATAAGTTTAAATAATTTCAAATTACTCCTCAAGCTAGAAATGGAAACATCTGAGAAGGAAAAAACACTGGAGGACACTACTGTAAAAAAAAACCATCAGAAAATTTGGTATAAAAATGACATTTTCTTATGATCCGTAGGGGGTCGTGATGAACAATTCCATTAACTGGTAATGGTCATAATATGTTGTCAGATGATAAAATATTCCACCACAGAACTCATAGCCAACTGAAATCAGACAGCAGCATTTATGATAAATGATTGCAATAATTACTGGATAGTGAATTAACAAATGAGGTAAAATTCTTATTCAGTAAATTCATTGGTACATTTTAAGTGTATTGATTTATTGGGCCTTTTATATATTTCAGATTTTATTTGTAACTGAGGTTTGGTCCTCCATGGCGTTCTGCTGCTGTAACACACAGAATGTCTCTACAGACATGGGACAAGCAGCACTGTGCTGGGTTTCTAAATACACCTTTATATCTCATCTATGTGCCAGTTTTCCTTTTTTCAATGGTGCTGATGAAAGAAGGTTTAGGCCCAGTTAGATCCTGGAGCAGTGATGCTGGTATTTCTAGTAAAGTTAAAGAATCGTGGCAGTAGACGGACCAGCTGGCTGATCCATCTCTACGGTTCGGTCAGGTCTTTAACAATCTGAGGAAAGCTGCCAAGGATCATTTCTCGTCCACTCGTTTAGAGTAGAAGAAAAAAAAAAAGTCATTACACAAAATGAACAATGGAGAGTTTTAGAAACACTGAGAAAACTCAGGAGCCTGGAAAAGTGTGGCTTTTTAAAAGCAACAGAAAGAGAAGAGCAGTTGCTGGAGACGTCAGAGTGGTACGGGATGCAGATAAAAGCGGTTGTGGATTTTGTCAGAAACGATCGCCGGTCCAGGACAGGACCAGTTCAGCTGGAGATGAAAACTGTTCTCAGATTTATGAGCAGCAAACACAGGAGAAAGGAGACGTCCTTTCAGACCAAACATGACAACATTTAACTCCTTAACGTCGCTTCTGGTTTCTATCCTTCACTCCAGTCTTCCATTTAGTCGTTCTCTTCCTCTTCATCGTCTCCGAATGACAGCAGACTGTTATTTTTAACTTTCTTCCCAGACTTTCTGTCCTTGTCCTCCTCCTGCTCTCCTGCTCCGTCCTCCTTCTTCTTCTTCTTGCTGGAGTTGGCAGTGATGCCCTGGAACTTGTCAGAGGACAAGCGCTTGGCTGGTTTCTTGAAGAGAATCTTGCCGTCCGGAGGAGCTTCTTCACCTGTGAACGGGACAGAGAGGAAACGGCGAAGGGTTTTAACGCTGCGAACGCTGCCGCCTCCCGTTCTGCAGCTAGAGGAGCGTCCTGACCTTTCTCGCCCTCGCCTCCGGCTTGCAGTTCGTCCTTGAGCTTCTTCACCTCGTCTGCACTCAGGTCTCCGCTTTTTAGGACCACGACTTGAGGCAGTTCGTCTTCTCGGTCGCTTCCGCTGTCGTCGTCCGGCGTGGGCATCGCCTGACGCTGAGAGAGCAGAGATAGAAAAAGGTCAAATAAGGTCAAGTCTAACACATGTTGAGTTTCACCAGACGGCTGATCGTTTAGAATGTTCACCACGGTTACAAAACTGTGTCACTCAGGTTTAGTTTTACTTTGTTGTGATTTTTTGTCTAATTCAGTTAACTTTTGGAGTGTGCTAGCTAGCTTTTATTAGTTATTAGTTAAATATTGTTTCATTTTAATTAGCTCTAGTTAATAGTTTTTTGCAAACTGGTTAGTTTTTTAGGTGTAGTATTCAAAAGGTCAAAGTATTGTATTGTGAACATCCATTGAGTGATAAATACTCAGCAGGAGTATTCAGAAGGCTAATAAATAAACAATAAAACAAAGAAAATATCATTTCATACGTTTTATAAACACATGATTTAATTACAATTAGTCATAGGTTTTTTTCCCCCATTATCGTTTTTATTTATTTCCGTTAACAAAAATGTTTTCTCAATTTCCGTTTTCATTATTTGGTTAGTTTTCATTAACTATAATAACCTTGATGTACTTTACTAGGCTCACCTGTACAGTGAAACCAGGATGTGCAGAACACCATGTAAGCAGCTAAAGCAAATGAGCTGGATTAGCAGCACTAGCCAAAAACTTATAGTTCCATTCAAGAGGTCTTATTGTGAAATATGGTCTGAGCTGCCCAGATATTGAGCTGCTGCTAGCATGTCATAAGACCAATGTACAGTAACAGTGAGTCTCCAGTCAGAGGCCTCTTTAGATATTTTGGAAGACTGACTGCTACTGGAGATCCGTCCTGCCCGCAGCTTCACCATCTGCGACTCTTTGGAGATACTTGGATGATGTGAGTTTATGAAACTTCATTCTTTTTGGGATAAATTAAGTAATTTTGAATTGAACTAAATTATTACCAAGAAAATAACTTCATCGCCAAACATACTTTGGCTTTATGGAAGGATAAAAGTGTCTAAAATGGCGGTGCCCACCTCCTGCAGGTACCTGACACGCAGCCCAGTTTAAAAACCGACTGTGTAAATGTTGCTTCTCTTCTTCAGAGACCAAATATTCAAGTACAATTTCATTTTATAATTCGTTCCCTTAAGATCCGAATAATTTCTCCCTCTGCTTAACGGGGGAAAATGCTGTTAATCACTAATTATTTCCTATTAATGTTTTGTAAAGCTGTAATGAGAGGCTGAGTAAAAATATTTCGTCTAAATTTGATAGCTAGTTAAACAACTTTTTGGGGTGGGGGACGAAAGAGACAAAATCGTTTCCCTAATTAATTAGAAATGAAACGGTTCACGACCTGAAGCTGACTAGGTTCAAGAATCTCACCTTGGTGTCGACATTTGGTCCTTCTTTGTATCCCACGTCGGTTTTAAACTTCTTCAGAAAGGACGGCTCCGCCGGTTTGACCCACGACACGCCGCTAGCTTTCCCTTTATTCATCGCTAAATGACCTACAAAAGAAGCTCAGCTAACGGGCTAACCAAACAGCCGAGGCTAATGCACCAAAACATGAACGTGACTACAAGAGCTGCTGTGATTGGTGCAAAACATCGCCGCAACGTGAAAAACCCGGAATGCGGAAAACTAGTGACGCTTTCAAAATAAAATCATTCATTGTTCTAAAATAATATTTTAATGCGTTTGTTTTTGTCAATAATCTTGATTAAGAATAGTACGTGAAATTCTACATATTGATCAATTAATCTTTATTGTTGCGTGTGACTTTTCAACTTTGTCCAAAAAAAGTTTTAGCAGATGGAGTTTGTGTTTCGTTTAGTGTAGATATCGATGTGCACTTATTTATATAATAATAATTTTAAAATTATATTATTTTTAAAAGATATTCTACTCTTTTATTTTCAGATATGTGCATGAAGGCCAACGCTTTTTGTAGACTAACAAAAAACAAAACAAAGCACATTCTATCGTTTCATGTTCATTATCACGTTCAGTTTAAAATCTGACTTATAGTTGTTTGATAGATAGATACAATCTCAATATAACAGATTGGCAGAGAGGTGGTGCAGTTGGTCGAGCTGTTGTCTTGCAATAGGAAGGTCCTGGGTTCAATTCCCAGCACATGCATGGGTATTCCAGCTTCCTCTCACACTGGTTAATTGGTTTCTCTAAACTGTTCTGTTCTTAGGCGTGTGTTGCCCTGTGACAGACTGCTGACCTTTTCCAGGGTGACCCTGCCTCTCCCCCAGAACGTTAGCTGGAGATAGGCACCAGCAACCCTTCTGACCCCACTAGGGACAAGGGTGTTAGAAGACGGATGGCAGGAGAGGATACCCAGAAATATTTGTATTAATGTTGTTGGATCTTTCTTCTTGTAAATTATAATGCCACTTACTGGGATGAACTGTTTTTTGTTAATTGTAGTCTTAAAAAAAGGTTGCATTCTTGTGTAGTAAATCTAATTCATTAATACTGATAAACTGTAATCTAACTATTGGCTTTCCAAGTTTGGCAAGTTTATGTATTATCTTTTTGTCCATCCATCCATTTTCTGTTCACCCTTTGTCCCTTAATGGGGTCGGGAGGGTTGCTGGTGCCCATCTCCAGCTACGTTCCGGGTGAGAGGCGGGGTACACCCTG
>CAEGAE010038671.1:0-32050 GCA_903067095.1 Girardinus metallicus
TATATATATATATATATATATATATATATATATATATATAGCACCTCAGTTCGTTCAGATTTGATGAATGAATTCTATGACTTTGTACTGTATGGAGTTTCATGTAGTAAAATTGCTGAGTTTTTTTTAACCTAATTTGTGTCAAAATGACCCAGAGTTGGTCTTAATCGGCCTTTTATTTTATTTTTTTTTTGAAGGACAACTTTGTTTACAGATGCTTCATAATTGATTTTATTTGTTGATTCTATTGTTTTATTTATTTTTGGATTTTTTTAAATATCTTCCAGTTCCAGTGTTAAATGTTTACTAGAATTTCAAGTTTATGGATCTTTGAGAATGTTTTTTTCGCATCATTATGCCATTACTGTTATATTACTAGAAAATGGTCTCGAAACAACAACATTACCATTTATTGCACTGACTTCTGGGACAATTTATCGGCCGGCAAAATTAGTTACCATGACGTTCCCATTTGCGGATTCTTGGGGCGACTGCGGCTCTGAGGGAAGAGTAGTTGTCTTGTGATCGAAAGGTTGTAGGTTCAATTCCAGTTTCCTCCTGCTGCATGTCGATGTGCCCTTGGGCAAGGCAATTAACCCCAAATTGCCTACCGATCTGCGTATCGGTGTGTGAACGCTTGTGAGAGCGAATGGGTGAATGTGACTCCAGCGTAAAGCGCTTTGAGTGGGCAAAAATGATCGGAAAAAGCACTATTTAAGTTCAGACCATTTTCCATTTGGTAATGCAGGAATTGTGTTTCTGAGTTAAAACCATTGCTTGTTTTTATATCGTTTTTAAAACCGATAACATTTGTATCGTTCTTCATAAGAAGTTAACAGCGGCAAAGCGACCAAATCTCAAACCGTAGCATCTCTCGTCTGAATCCCATTCTGCTTTACAAGAGAGTCGGTGCGACAGAAGACCAATCAACTTCATGCTAAACCCGTGTGCTGCGCGCCGTTAGGGGGAAGGGAGATCAAACAGCGAGTCATTTAATCCCAGCCACTTGAAATACCGGGGTGATATGTAATCTGGGGTTCATTAGACATGTTCCGTGTTTTCGTAAAACCTCGGGACTTTCGGTGTGGGCGAATTTTCTAAAACGCGGAGTCCTACCCTCCTCGGGAGCGGAGCTGTCCGCCGAGCTGTCTCCATCGGAGCTGCCGGACGCCTTGTTGACCTTCTTTTTAGTGGTACTCTTCTTTTCAGAGCCTTTCCCCGGCTTCACCTTCTTTTTGCCTTTGGTGCCACCCACGGTCCACTGAGACGCAGAAAAAAAACAAAACAAAACACAAAAAAAAACAAGTCTCACTTTAAGGCGTTTCATATTTTCACAGCTGGAAACGACCGGGTTCTGGTCCATCCCGTCGGGTCCGGCTGCCTTACCTCATCGTCGCTGTCGGACGTCTCGGAGTCTGTGGACGCTGCTGGTTTGTTCACAGGCTCTTCCTGCTCGCCTGAGTCCACCCTCTTCCTCTTCGCCAAGGACAACAACTCCTGAAGGGAGAACGCAGAGGACAGCTGCTTATGTCGTACCCAAAAACAGGGGGATGCGATTTTTAAAGAATGCAAACGGGAGTGACAACAAGGTGGTAAAAAAAAAGTAAAAAATATCAGTCATTAATAAATACTGGAGAATACGCAAGCTTAACGGAACACGTTTTTTTAATACTTTTGACTTTATTAAATCTCGAGTCATAATAAAATTTCAAGAAACTTTTCTAAATTTGCAATTTAATTCAACAATTAGCTAAAACAACAAAGTTAGATAATAGAGCTGAAGCGAATAATTGGATGAATCGACTACTGGAATAATCGTCAACTAGTTTAGTGACTGAATAATCAATAACAGTCTCAAAACAGGGCATTTGCTTAATAAACAACATATGCAGAGCAATAATTAGGAAAAATTGTGTACAAAAAAAATGCATACATGTTGCATTTAAGATTTAAAAAGAAAAAAAACGTTTTTGCGTGTAAATATTTTCTAAGCACAACTCCTCAAGTGGCTCCTGGTTCAAAATCAATATAAAGAAATCCTATTATTCATCCAAAAAAAAAAAAAAAAAGAACAGATTATTCCCACGCTGTGTTAATGTTAGGTCAAGCAGGAAGAGCTGAGCTGTTCACATGTGGATGTTAGAAGTTTTTTTTTTAGTTTTTTTATCTGCAGATTCATCCTTTGCTACAGAAGAGTAAGAGTTGGCTAAATGGATGCCGTTACTGAATTCAGAGGACAAATCAAAAACGGCAACAATTCAGTTACAAACGCAATTGGACTATTTTATTTCTAACGTTGCACAAAAGCGGCTAAAACAAAAAATCTCCAGCATTAATCGTCATTAATCTGACATATGGTCAGAACAGATAAACCGATAGATTAATCGATAACTATGATAATTATTAGTTGCAGCAGTAGTTAGATACATGTGCTTTTGTCTGATTTTGCAACCAAATCTACGGCAGAAATAACTCCTTAGCGAAATGAGGCTAACTCCACAGCATGCTAATGAATGTAAAAGTGATATTGCAATTTTAGCCAATCGAGTGATGTGAAAAAGTCCAGACATTTTGAAAAGAAGAAAGCAGTTCAAGTTGACCTGCACCGATCTGACCTCTCGTTATGAACGCTACAAGTACGGTTTTTGTTATTCTCATTGTTACGGCCGCAGAGTTTTAGTAAACAGTTTTGACTGTATCAGCTGTGGTCCATGACTATTTTCTCCCTTTTTCTCTTCCTCATCTGTGTTTCCATCGCTGTGACCTTTAGCCTTTAGCATTCGGATCAGCGTCCAGTGTGAGCATCTGCTGCCTGGCTAAATATTACGCTAGCAGGTAAAACATCAGTTCAAATCACCTGGAATGCGTTAGCCAACAATTTGCGATATGAATGTAGCACAAACTGATATTCCATTTACGATATCTTAGCAATAGTTGTGCAGCCCCACTTCACAATATCTGCCAGAAAACTTTTAACGTAAATGAGAAATTTGAGTTTTTTAAAAGCCAGAAAGGCCAGCATTTAAGTTGAAGAAATGTGGTTTTATTTACGTTATAGACAATAGTCTTATCGATTACATTTTCAATCGTGCTGCTCTGCATTTCCGTCTTTTTTTTATTCTAATCAAAAATGTTTTTGACTTCTAGAAGTTTACAGATTATATACTTTTCTCTATCAATTTTTTTTTTGATGAAACTACTTTTTCTAGTATTTCCTCATTAGATGTTTACTCAGTTCTTCCTATAGTTGACTTCATTTTCTCAATTTAGTTTATTTTCTCAAAGCTTCATGTTTTCTTATCTGTTTTTGTTGTTGTTTTGTTTTTTTTTTACACCACCACAAAGCACTTTGTGTTACACTTTACAAAAAAAATTATAATTCATAAAAAGTTCCACCGATAATAGCTTGATTATTACACACACGGCAACGTTACTGATGCCATTTATTTGTCGTCGTTTCAATGGATACAAAGTAGCGTTCCGATGTTTTTATAGACTAAAATAAGTAGAAGAAGCTGAAATTAACTAGTTAATCTGTTAAACTGGGCCATGTTGACTTTCTTTTGGGAGAAAATAAACGCAGAAATGTGATACCTCTGCTGATCGTACCCTCTATACGAGCAAATGCTTCTACTACAAAGTGAATAAATGCATTGCATACAGGTTTTGTACAGCAGAAAGCTCCAAGTTTATTAAACAGGTAGAATGGGTTTGGATGTGACCAACCCTGCATGGTATCACAGATCACGCACAAATAAAATTCTGTTTTTGCTGCCGGTCGCTGTCAATTATTTATAGATGGCTGCTGACTTGGCTCTGTAGACAACAGATAGATCTGTCAAATTATTTCATAATTTTGATTCTGCCCATTGGACAGAATCAAATATATTATTCATCTGTGTGTAGCCAGTTAATGTTTTTAAGCCTGCATCTATAACAGAAATCAGACGATTTACTATGGAAGCATGTTTGGTTAACCCGTGGAAGATAAGATTTCCATACACAATTAGTCATTTTTATTTCAACTTCCAAATTTAACTATTTGGAATTAGACCAGATGACGCTTACTTATACTTATCTACCAACACTGAATGGGAGCATCTAGTTTATTTACTTTGGATCAACCTTATTAGATTCTTTTTCTTCTTTTGCTCTTTCCTTTGGTTCGTTATTTTGTTTGTATTTCCTTTTAAATCCTGTAAAGCACTTTGAATTGCCTTGTTGCTGAAAATGTGCTATATAAGTAAAATTACCTTTACCTTTAAAAAAGTTTACGTTTTAAAAAAAAGGAAAGCAAATGTGCCTATTACACAAAGGAAGAATATTCTTTATCACTGTTCTCGTCTTCAGACTTAATAAAAACTCCCATAAGCTGACATTTATTTCAACCACTGAAACGGAGAAGTAGGACTTTTTTTTTGTTGTGCGTGTCTTTTTTTAATGCATATTTCACAACAACATCTAACTTTTGTAGAAATTAACATTTTTTTTGTGCACACTGCTTGACAAACTTTCATAGATATTGATGGGGAATATCACAGTATAGAATTTCAGGTTTCAATGTGCTCTAGCTGTATTCATTTTTACCCACATGCCTGTTATATAATTTAATTCATTTGACCAATTCTGCATTTGGTTTTCTTTGACAGGAAATGTTGCTAACATTCCTATTCCTGCTGTGAGCCCAGTCATTTAGAAAGCGAGTGTGCGGATTAACTTGGTCAACCAAAAACTGACCGGGCTTTTTACGCGACTTCTCTGCTTTTAAAAGGAACACACACGGTAATTTTAGGCATTTTCAGCATGAACGTACAGCTGTCGGTGCTGTCACGTTCGGCTGCCAGCGCTTGTTTATCAACATCACCGAAATAGAACTTCAGCTCTGAGCCCATGACGTCATTCAGGAGATAGTGTTCGTGCTACACCAAACCAAGTTCTACATAACAGCTTCAATTTGAACATTTTCCACATTCCCCTCCGGTCTGTAAACACGCAAACACCCCACTCGTCCGCGCGCAGACACAGACAGGCAGCCAAAGACTGGAAAACATTAGGAAGGTGTATGGCGCGGTAACATAAGACTGCATGATTACTAGCATTATGCAACCACTGCTAGACTGGACAGGCTGCTTCCAAGACGCACAAGAGCCCGAAGCACTTTCTACTTTATGATATATGGTGTATATACACAGTAGGGACGAGGATAGCATTATGTTACGCAAAGGGGACAAGTGAGACAGGCCCACTATCAGCTTGTTCAAGCGAGGCCAAACACAGCGTAACCCATTAGCATCCGCTAGCTTCATCCCAAATTGTTGACTACTTAAGAGAGCCCACCGTCGGGGACAATTTAAGGAGAAAAAACGGGACCTACCTGATCTAAATTGTCATCACTAGCACTGTCTTCAGAGTCAGAGTCAATCACGTTTCGAACTTTCCGCTTCTTAACATTCACCATGATTTGCTACGCGGCTAACCTGCTAGCTGCGCCTGTGTCGTCAAAGCGGTTGAGATTAGCCGCTGATGCTACTTGTCTTCTTGGCTCAAAGGCAGGACGGAGCATGCGCGCACAATGGCTTTACACCAAGAACTTGTATATACTGGAAAGAATTAAGGAAATAACACAAAATTTGTAATTTTACTACGTTCATTTCATATTCTGAAAGCTTTAAAAAATATGTGTAATAAAAAAAACACACACGGACAAAAGGACACTGAGAACAGAGAGGGGAACTAAAGGTTAGTGAGTGAGCCAGTCAGGACCGGAATCTAAAGTGCAACAAAGCTATGTTCAAGAACTGCTAAGGCTGCAGTTACTAAACCATGTGACTTTCACTGTAGTTCTCATTTATTACACAGGTTGTCATCGAAAGTATTTTGAACGTAGCTTTCCAGTATCTGCGCAGATGGTGTTTCCTGTGCGGACAGAGCCAACCTTGAATTTATTCTTGACTGTTGTAGCATTTAATACCTGTATTGAATTGTTTTATTGTATTGTCTGTTCCATTCATGTAGTCGGCTTCTGGTTGGACCACTTACAACGCGAATAGTAAGCGAAAAATACATTACCCTTCCTACATAACAGGTTTACAAATGTGTGTGTTCCAGGAAAAATACCGGCGGTGACCAGAAATTGAGTTTGCGTTGGGTTCAGATTGCTGTGAAGAGTGATCAGATTGCATGCATTTAGTGGCAAAGTTTATGAAAATTAACTTAATTGCGAAACTAACTTGCAGTCAGTTGAACTACTTGAATTATCTTACATTTGTTTATTGCCAGTGTTATTTTGAACGGAATCAAAAGAGCAGGACTATTGCTTTAAATGAGAATTGCTTGAATTCAATCTACTTTTGCTGAAACGATGGTGATATAAAAGGAAGCATGCGCTACTTTTAATGTTTTGCTTCAGGAAATTGCGGCTATTGAGATTGTTCATAATTCAACTTAATTATGAACAATTAAGTTAACATTATAAACAATGTTTATTTATTGAATAAACATTTGATTTCGCTGTGTGGACAACAACACAAAGTTGTGGTAATTTGATTCAATCTACAACCTAGTGACATTTTGCGTAAACTTTATTGCATTTCTCAGTAAAAACCTCTGACTTTTAAACGTTATTATCCATAGAAATATATGACATGGAGGTTTACGTCGTTCTGTGTTGTAATGTCAAAAATTCCTATTTTTCAAACACTGGAACTATCAAACAGTAGATGCCGGGAATAATTTAGTATGTTTGTATGAAAAGAACACGAATAAAACATTAAGAAAGGATGTGGAAAGTGAACTACAAATCTGTGTTTTTAATTAATTTGCTATAAGAAATCAATCAATCAATCTTATTTGTATATCACATTTCAGCAACAAGGCAGTTCAAATTGCTTTACATCGTAAAAACACGAAAATAAAGTCATAAAAATAACAGTCACCAATTGAGAAACCAGCAATAAACATACACAATAATACACATACAAGGAAAGTAAATGTGTCTACACAAATAGAAGTCAAAATTTGTATTTTATGCAAACCTTGTACAAATAACTAGTTCAGATGAGATGTAGACATGCCAATATCATGCTAATTTATACTTGCTAAACACATAAAAATAAGAGCTAGTGCATATAAAAACAACTTGTACATGTTTTGGGTTGATAAAATGTACTACAAATCAGCTTGTCTTAGTTTAATGTATTCCAAATAAAGACATTTATTAAATTCTGCCAGTAATTCTCTGTAACTCCAGCTTTCTAGAACCATTTCCTGTCATCCTTCCCAACAGAGACTCATCCAGATCGCACATGTCCCTTCCGAATATCTCACGCGTCCCTGCGTCCGGGCTCCTTCGCTCCGTCCGTGACCTGCGCTGGCTCCTGCGCTCCATCGCGCCTCTCGCTGCGCCCAGAAGAGCTTTGACCCAGATGGGCTACCGGCGGCCCGGCCAGCCCAGAGAGGACAAGCCCCCGTGGTGGAGGGTCAAGTTTGACCTCTCTAAAGGTTTGAAAGGCATGAAGAGGCACTTCAAGCTGCTGAAGGAGGAGTTCTTCGCCCAATTCGTTGGCCCGATGGGCAAGCCCATCGTCGAGCACATGCTGGAGCAGAACCAGGTGTTGTGGGAGTTCAGGGGCCCCCACAGCCTCCAGGAATGGACGATTTCCTGCGACCGGGAGATCGGAGGCAAAAGCGAGATTTACCTGAAGGTCGGAAGGAACAATGAAACCTGCCTTCTGTACGGGACGCTTTGCTCCGTTCCTCCTAAAGACGGGGAAACGCGCTACAGTGGATACTGCACCATGCGCGCCAAGCAACCTCTGGTTGAGTGCTGCGTCTCTGTCTCTCTCTCTCTCAGTGTTTCAAATGATTTCATCGCTTCTTGGTCCACACGGTGATGAACCACAAGCTGAAACATTTCCTCTCCTCTAGGCTTCGTTTGACAGGAAGAAGTACTACGACTGGTCCAGTTTCAACACCCTCCATCTGCGTATCCGGGGTGACGGCCGGCCGTGGATGATCAACATCATAGCAGAAACCTACTACACTCACCAGAAAGATGACATGTACAGCTACTTCCTGTACACCAGAGGAGGACCCTACTGGCAAGATGTGAAAGTAAGGACACATAAAATGTAATGTTTGAAGTCAGAGTTGTACAAGCTTTTTTTGCCACCAGGACCAAAATCGTCAATTTGAAAGCACTTCAGGGCCACAAAAATTATTATAGTGGAGTTATGCTTATTATAGCATAATCAAGTAACGTTAGTAACATTACCGTCAGTTATTAAAATATTGTATATATCAGATATATCTTTTATGATCCGGGCCAATCACTGAACCCGATTCTCCTTTCCAGATCCCTTTCTCCAAGTTCTTCCTGGCTCATCGGGGGAGGGTACAAGATGACCAGCACATGCTCTGGCTGGACAAGGTAGCTTCAACTTTAAAAAAGGTACAAACTACATTAAAAAAAATAAATCTATGAATTTCTTGTTTTATTTATTTACAGATTAATACCATTGGATTTACTCTTGGAGACAAAGCAGAGGGTCCCTTCCAGCTCGAAATCGATTTCATCGGCGTGTGCAAAGATTACGCACACACTGAGGACTTCGCGTACGAGAAATACAAGAGGAATCCTGAAGTCTGAGAGTTCCCGCAGCGCAGCATTCGAACAGGACATGAGGACTTGTATCAAGACTTTTGACTTGTTTTTTTCTCCATCTGTACATAAAGAGCGATGATCTTGGTAAAATAAACACATTTATAAATGGTTCACACCAGAAAGACTCAGGTTTTAAAAGTTTTCAAAATAAAACATAACTTAATTTATAGCACATATATCTATCGTGGTCAGCCTTTAAACACCGATGAATTGGAAAATATAAGTGAACAATATAGAAACATTTTTCTACTCTACAGGAATTGATGTTCTTTAAAGAAGAATTATCACAGAGATTAAACTTTTTTTTTCCTCCTCATGGAAATTTTGAATTTTATTACAAAATTCAATAATAAAACATCACAATTAAGAAAAGGGTTTACATGTCAAACAGCTTGTTGAATCAATTTCTGGGCCATTAAATGTTTTCCCCTCAGAAGAATGTAAAAATAAAGCATATAAAACTGCTGTTAAAAATTTACATAAACAAGAGTTTCTACTTGATAGCAGAGAAAATTGCGGCATTAACAGAAATAAAGCTTTAAAGCAAATATCTCTACAAATAAAGCAGGTTGGAGGAAATATTTGAGCTTTTCTACGACGTCAAAATATTTACACTAAAAAGCATCACGCTTTCTCAATGGCCGTCATTTTGAAGAATAACCGCGTCTACGTCATCACAAGTCCTCTCCTGGCCCCGAGCATGTTTTCTTTTTTCTGCTTCCGGCTTTCCATTTGTTTGGTTCGCCGGTCCGCCCTAAAAAAAACAGGACAGATCATCATCAGGAGGAGCTGGGTAGATAGAGATTAAGCTCGCAATATTTGTTACATTTTCAGCTGCAGGGGTTCGTTTCCACGCTGCACCGTGTCAAACAATCCAAACCGTTTGAAAAACCTCCTCTCCTGTGGTGGCGCCGCAACAAGAACCACTAAATAAGACGACACGTAGACCTCAGAAGACGGCGCTGGACACAACTTCCTTCTTTACGAAATGTAAACAAAGACCGATCTGCGTCAGATTTGAGCAGTTGTAGAATTTCTCTTGTCGTTGGTGAAAGACCTCAAGCCACTTGTCCCACTAACGTCAAAACTCTTTCGTTTGTTTTGGTTTTATTTACCCAGAATGCCCTGCGCAGATTGCCACTTCCCGCTTTTGATGTGGACAAAGATGGCGAACGCCAGTCCACCTAAAAACCTCGGGCTCGCTTCGGCTGGAGTGAACCGTAGCTTGGTTTGAATGCATCTGTAATCGCCAAGCGGACCGGAGACCGCTCCAAAAGCAGGAAGAGGACTACAGCGCAGGGCATCCTAGATAAATACAACCAAAACAAACACACGTATCTAGCGCTAGCGGGAGAAATGGCTCGTGGTCTTTTACAATAGACAAAAGAGAAACCCTACAACTGTTAAAATATGACGCTACTCCATTTTTTTTTATTTTGTGAAGACGGAAGTCGCGTCAGACACAAATGCATGAAATAATCAATGTCTATGAGTTGCGCTTATGTCTTGTGTGGAGGTTTTCGTGTCGTTTCCTTCAGTTCTTGGTGCAGCGCCACCACAGGCGAGGAGGAGAACAGATTTTTCAACTCGTTGGGATCATTTGACAGAGCAGTGTCAAAGGAACCAGCAGCTGAAAATGTAACAAATGTTGCGATTCTGGCCCCAGATCATGCAGAGTCTACCAGACTATCAGGTGTGAAAACCCCATAAGAGTTTTAAAGAGTCCTCGACGATTTACCTTGACTGGATTTTGAGCTGTTTGTAACTTTCTTGGCGAGGATTGGAGATCTCAGACTTGTTTCCTGCTGCGTTTTCCTTGACGTCTCCGAAAGGTTTCAGTTTACCTATGAAGTATTGGGGCAATCAATAACATGTCTAGCATTAAATCATCATGTGCCGCATTCACAGACCTCGAGGAATGTCTACTACCTTTATGGGGCTTGTAGGTGAGGGGACGCGACAGACTCGCCTTCAGATCGAAGGCAGGTTTCTTTTGGGTTCCAGGCGTTCCTAAAGCACTCGTGTTACCGGTGAAAATGAAGGGTCCTTTTATAGGAGAGAAGATGGATGCCTTTTTAAAATTCGGTAGATATCTACAAGTACAGCTTGAAAATGTACAATATCTTGAAATAGTTCAATATTTTTGTCATCTCAGACACAGCCTTTGTTTCTTTTCATTTTGATGATCATGGCTGATAATTTCATCATAATAAAAACTAGGAGTGTAAATGGCTGCAACAATTTAGTAGTGTCTTCTAATGATTACTTGGATAAAGAAATAGGCACATTTTGCCGATTTCTCATTTAACTACTTAAGCCCTTTTCATGCAATATTAGAAATACTTAAAAATCCAAATAAAAATTTTAATTCCTTTTTTAAATAAAGACATTTTATTGCCTAAAATGCAATAATACAGTCTTCCTTTAGCTAATCATTTGTAGCAAAGGTTAGAACAAACACAGCGTAGGGCTAATTTGTTGAATATTTTTGGATTAATCGATTAATAATTGAATAACAAAAGGTGCTTAGCAGGATTTGATTTTATTCCTTCTACAGAATTGGAACCAGGTGGAACTAAAAATGCCACTTGAGCAGTTCTGGGTGGAACAGATTTACACACAAATGTCCTTGTTTTTATCCTAAATGCAAAATGTGTATTTCTTGAACATTTCGAGGTTAATTACTGCTTTGAACATGCCATTCTTTCAGCAAGTTGCCTTGCTTGAGTCTGTATACTCCAGTTAACATTTAATTGTCAAGAATTGATCATTGAAATAATTGTCAACTAATTTAGTAATCAATCTGATTAATCGTTTCAGTCCTAGTGCAGATCACCTGTTTGAAATATCTTTGATGTCGTACAACATTTTTATTTTCCGAGGCACGTCATTTTGAGCTTCCGTCATCTATAAGCCAGAGTCACCAAAACTATAAGAGATACCGGTTTGAAATATTCCACTCTGTTTAATAAATCGATGTAATACGGGTTTAAATTTTTTAAAATGAGTCCCAGAGGGAAAAAATGTGAACTTACCTGGAGTTTTCTGGGCAGAGGAAGCTGAAGACTTGGCGGCGGCCGGCTTTCCTGCGTCTGCAGTCGGTTTTTGTGGGGTAGTGGAGGCGACGCATGGCGACATCCGTGCTGGCGTCTTCACCAGGGACCTCTTGAACTCATTATCGAGTGTAGCCTCCGAGAATCTAGAGAGATTTTTACAGCACCGCATTAAGGATTCAATTAGATGAAGCCATTTTGAGTCACCATCAGCTTTGACGCATGTTAAATGTACTTGGCTCTAATATATTTTATGCTGGTAAACTGGAGAAAGGTCAAAGGTGGCTCACCGGACATTGACCCTGCGGGCAGAAAGGACAGAGGGTCTGAACTGACCGTCTTCTTTTGGTGTGGGTTTTTTTGAAGGGATTTTACTGGCGGAGAGCAAAGTGTGGCAACGCTTTTCCTTGGCCGGCGTCTTGTTGCCGGGGAGCGGGCTGAACATGGTGGCACGAGTCGAATTCTTCTGCAGGACACAAACACACCGATCAGCAGAGCCAAAAAGACAATAAACAGCAGAACTAGTCATGACCCTTGACCTTTCGCACATCGTTACCATGTTACATCCACAAACGTGTATTTTTCAGTGTATTTTATTGGAACGGCGTTGGCCGTGATTCTCATTTGGAAACACTTTAAAGTATTTCTTCATTTAAAAGTTTTAATAGTCTTGACTGAGATCTGGTCACTCTAAACCGACTTCAGTTGGTGGGTTCTCCGTCCGTGTGGAGCCACCAGAACACATAATCCAGGTCTGTAAGGAAACAGCGCATCACTTTCCTTCCACTTTGCAATAACGCACAACTATGCATCGATCCGTCACATCAAATCTCAATACATCAAAGTTTTTTGGTTCTGATGCAACATAACGTGAACATGTTCAGTTGGTTTCATTTTTTTTTTTTCCCACAGAAGTGTTGCAGTGTGCATTTAGCATTACACGCCAAATCTTCAGATCAAAGCCGACCAATATGATTAAATTAATCACCTTCGGGTCTTTGACTGGATATTTGTACGTCTCTATCTGCTTCGTCTTCCGCTGAACATAGCTGTCGATGGACTCCATCCTGTTGAACTGGGCCTCATGGAGCTTTTTAAAGTCTGGTTTGGAAATCAAATTCACAACAGTCACCTTGAAGGGTTTGAAAGGAGATGATGCTTCCCGTTTGTCCATAAGTACAGTGAATTAAGGGAGGAGAAAACTTACTAGGAGTCGTGGGCTTCAACAAGGTCTTGCTCTTCTGCTGGAGGCCTTGGTATCGAGGGATCTTGCCGCCTTTTGCCACCTTCGGTGCCTTTTCTGTACGAGAACCGGACGACGGGAACACATTCATCTCTGAAAGAAACACGCCGTTTAAAGTGAACTCTACCCTTATAAATAACCATGGTTACCAGTATCAAGCTGTACACCACTCTAAGGAATCAGTTCCATTATAGCTAGAAGAACTGGTCATACCTTTGCCCCATAAAACAAAGAAGATAAAAAAAAAATATTAAAGAATGCTTGCGAAAAAAAAAAAAAAATGTCCACACTTTTTTTTTTTTTTTTTTTTCTAATACAAGGAAGTCAAATTCACGTGTTTGAAAATATTTCCAGTCATGACAGACATGGAAAGTCACAGTGTGGGATAAATAAAATTTACACAATCTGGTTAAAGTGATTTGACAAATACAAGCAGCCACTACCTGCTAATTATCCAATTAATGTTGTGGCACTCATAAAGAGGGGAAAGCAAAAATTTATATTAAACATAGATATAATCTACAAATATTTCTGCACAATATAAACTTAATGTATACACTTACTGTACATTTTTGCTGAACTCTGTATCATAATTATAAAAAAAAATACTTAAAAATAAATAGGAGTAATTTTTTGCAACAGTATGAATAATTGTGGCTTTTCTCTTAAAAAAAAAAAAAAAAAACGCAATTAGAAATGTGCTGATCGAGCTCTTCCTCATAAACCCTGATTTTCAATGTCCTTTGCTGTCTGACCTTCTGATTAGCACTTTTTTTTATTTTAAGAATTACAACACAAAGCAGAAGAGGTGGACTTCAGCTCTGCGGATAGAGGTCGCAGCTTTTAATCTAACAAAACACGAAGGAATGACTTTATTTTAAGCATGAAATGTCCCTATTCTGATTACACTCAAAAAAAAAAAATAAAAGTGCATCAAAATACAAGCTGTGTTATGTAGTTGTAGGGTTGGAAGATCTTAGTTTTGATGCATTTAATGAACATAGAAAAAAAAAAAAGAACTCCAATGTTACTGGATTTATCATTCACCACTCAGACCCCATCAATACTTCATTCTGTGTCTCTACAATCAGAACATCATTTTGGTTTAGAACTTCTCTAGTCCATGTCTGGTTCCAAGTTTCTATAATCTTACTCGAAAAGCTTTACCGACCCGTTTCAGCGAGCACAGCAGCTTTGTCCTTGGAGTCCGGCTGCAGCTGGGGCTCTGGTTCATTCATCTCAGAGTCTTTGTCCAGGGTCACCTTCCTTTTCTTCTTCTTCTTCTTCTCTGCACTGCTGCAAGATTCAGCTGGGTCGCCAGCCTAGAAAAGCGAGGAAAAAAAAAAAAAAGGAAATTTAATAAAGTGAATAGAAATCTGAAAGCAAGTCACTGTTACAACCTAATACCTCATCAGCATCAGTGATCTTTCTCTTGGTGCATTTTCCTCTCCCCCGACGTGTGTTCACAAACACAGCCGTACTGGAAGCCTCTTGTTGGGAAGCATCGTCTGTATTCTCCTGGCCGCTGTCTGAAGCTCCATTTTCATCTACTCGGACCTTTTTTTTTTTAAAAGAAAAAAGAAAAAAGAATAGGAGTAAACACAATGGATTATCCCTAAAAGTGTTTTGTGTGGGGATCGCTTGTGTGGCATTACTGTAAGTTCAACGTCGGGTGTTACCTGCGCTTCCTCGTCATTTTTCTTTTCTTTTTCGTAGTGCTGCTTAATGGCTTTCAGGAGCTTATCGGCCTGTGTCGAACAGAGAAATTCATTTTAAACGACCTTCCTTCACGTACAGTTCGCGTTAAAGTTAGCAAACATCTGCCGTTAGCATCATCGGTCGGAATAAACACGTCAACGTACCTTCATGTTTGCCTTCAGCCCCAGCTCCTTCGCGATGCTTCGCAGCTCCGCATACTTCATAGAGTCCAAATCCATCTTCATTTGCTGCTTTTCCACTTCAAAACGCGCGTTAGTTCACTTATTTATTTGGGTATATGTCTTTACACCGCTTTCTCCCAGATTCCTCGGCGCCCGACGGTTAAAATTGCCTCCGATTCAAAACACGGCCAAAGGAGCTACCCGATTGGCTCTCGCCGTTGACCGGATGCGACGCACAGCCAATCAGAGTTAACGTGGTTAAAATACGTAGTAAATTTGGTTGACAAAGTGTGAAAGAAATACAGTTATTCTACATTTTTAATTTTCAAATTAAATAATCCGATTCAAAATGTATTTATTAAAATTAGCTAATTTTACGTTAAATCCTATGTTATTTGTGTATATCATTTCATTTGAAAATTAAAAATAACATTATTACTGTTTTAAGTTATGGTTCTTGTGGTGCAGCATCATAAAATTATTGATTAATGCTCATCGATTCTAGACAAACGGCTCTGCTAACTAGAACAGCGTTATTGGCGTCATAGACATTAATACGGTTAACCCCACTAACTTGCGTTAAAAATTAATGTGGACAACTAAAAAAACAACTTTCTGTAGCACAATATCATGTGATAAAATAATCATAATTAAATTATTTCATGTTTCTTCTGTGTGTTTTTTTTGTCACTGACGTTGTTTTCTGATATTGAATCCAGGTGACATTATTCATTATATTATTATTTAATTAATTATAAAAAAAAATGTATGAATTTAATCATGATTATTTTGGTCCGTCTCAACTCTTAAATACAAAAATATGATATAAAAATGTCATTTAAACGTTATTACTCTACACAACAAAGACGGTGTTTTTGATGTTTTAACATACATGAACGTCTTTAGAGCTAAAACATTATTTACAGGACAGCAAGTTGTAACTGGAGATTGGCGTCTAGTTCAGAGTGTCAATCGTTTTTTAGGGTAAGACAAAATTCATAGAATTCAGTGAACGAGTAAACAAATAGAGCAGTATCTTGATCCACCACATGGCGGCAGTGTTGTACCGCAGGCCTCTCACAGTCAAACCAATAGAGGACGTGACGTATTCTCCTTTCCTCTGTTAATTCAAACATTGCAAGGCGGACCAGTCGCTAATTTTATGCTGTATAACTGGTATAATGGAGTTTGACGACAGTCTCATAGTAGAGCGAGTCGATGAATTAAAAGCTACGTGTACGGAACGTGTAATGACTCTTCACTGTGAGCAGTGTAACACGGTTCTGGCGGACTCTTTAGGGGTGTGCGGAGAGCTGAAATGCATCGACTCCGTCATGTGCATGCGTAGGTTTTGTTTACGTTTTGTTTGTATGCAGTTTAGTCAATGCAAGTAGTTCCGAAGTTATTGTTGGTAAATTTGCTTGTGGAGAATCTGTTATCCTCCAATATTAACGTATTGTTTATTACTACTTCTACTATTGTTAGAAAAAAAACCCACCGAAATAGTGTTGCTAATTAGTTTTTGTCGCTCGACAGAATTAATCGCGTGATATTAAATAGTTTAGTAATTTTTGATTAATTTGAGCTTATTTCCTTTCTGATTTATTTATACTTATATGTAAGTTTTTCTCTCCCTCAGGAGTAACCAGTGACGTGGTTGTGAGTGGCGCTCTGGAGTCAGTTCATAAAGGGGAGATGGCTAACTGGTGAGTATATAGCGACTTGCAAAAAGTATTTCCACTGACATGAAATGACACTTACGTGGACTCTGGTTAGCCTTTCTTCTTTCTTTTTTAACTTCTGAAGGTTATCAGTTAGTGTCCAAGTAAAAGCTGTTGATTTCAGATGGATGCCAAATAATTCAGATTCTTATCGATTTAAAAACAAAAAAAGACAACTGAAAATGTAACATTTAAGCCACTTTACAACTTCAGTTTTAGTTGTATTTTGACAATATAAATATGTTAAAGAGGCTATGAATAGTTTTATTTTTTTTGAACAAGTGTTCACGCACCACTGCAGACATTGGATCGCCATGTTGGATGAATCCCCTCATCTCTGACCACATCTGTAAGATATTTCATAATTCACTTTTTGTCTACATTTCTTGCATTTTTCTGGTTCCTTTCAGCATTTGCTCCAACTTGAAATGCCGTTCGTGCAACGGCGTCGTGGGGAAACGCATTCACGCCGCTCCTTCGCATCTGGCCGCCGCTCGCTCCGTCTTCCTCCTGAACAAAGCCAAAATGAGCTGGTGAGCAGCTCTCTGATTGGAACGGCATGTTGTGTCTGTCACACTACGTGAAGAGTGATTTAACTACTTGTGTCTTTATTTTAGCGAACATACTTAATAATAATAAAAAAATGTCTGCACCTGCAGTTACATTCTGGACAGCAGCTCTATGGTGAAGGCATCCTCTCTCTCGTTTGAACTGAAGCCTCTTCAGGACATTGTTGATGAGGTGAGAAAAGCAAAAAAAAAAAATGACCCGAGCCAACTGGGAACACGAACATGCACTCTGACCGGATTCCTTTTGCTGATCTCGCATTGAACTATTGTAGGCCTTTCCGGTTGATTATAGTGCACTAAATTAGTTCTCACAAGCTAATTTTACCTGATGGAAATGCAGCCTGCAAATTACACTTCGAAAGTTAAGCGATTTTAAATGAGACACTGCTTCCTTTTTTTAGTTGAAACTTCAAGCAGTTCTGTCCTTTTCTCTGCAGGCAAGGCAGGAGTGTGAAGAACAGCTGGATGTGATGGCACACACCTGCAGCCAACTGGCTGACATGAGTATGAACATCAGCATTCGAAGCAGGAAGTGGTGTTCGTAAGATGTTTGGAGTTTGTGGTGTGTGTGTGTGTGTGTGTAGACCGGTTCTGTCACTGATGCTCTAGCATTTAGCTTTTTTTTTTTGTTGTTGTTGTTTTTTAAATCATTCTGGATGTTGTTAGGCTGTACTTGTTCTGTTCTTTTTTTATATATATCTGATAATGTACCTTTCTTTGTATTAATCTGATAATGAATCTTTTTTTTAATTCATTTTTCACACTCAAGTTCTGCTACACTTATTTGTACATTCTATATTTTTCTACAATAAATTTGAATTTCATATCCTTATTTCTTTTTCAAATATTGCACAGCTAATAGTAATACGTTTGAAACCCCCTAAAATTAAGAATTTTTTTTCTCTTTCCGTAGGGGCATAAAAAAAGTCCAACCTTTATTTTGTAAGAGAAACAGCATCACAGGCATGTGATGCTTTCCTATTTGTTTCAACCTAAGAAATTATGTTTTAAAAAAAAATGTAAATGTATTGTAAATGTAACAAACACTTTTAAACTTCGGTTTCAAAATATACTCGCTGCTAGAGAACAGCAGCAAAAAGTGGCCTCTTGAGGTCCCCATAGCAACTATTATACAATATGTTTATCTGCCCGTTTTAAAGCCTAAACACACGATGATTGCTAAACTTTTTTGAGTGCATAAACTATTTGAAAAATAAAATGGACCTTCTTCCTTAACTTGGCCAGTAAAAATGTGGAATGAGCTGGAGATAGGAGCCAGGAATCTGAACCATCCTGGGAGTTCTGCAAAAGTTTGAACAATAAAGGTCGGATATTTTTCTTTTCTTTTTTTTACGTCTACTGGCTCGCAAAGTAAATGTTAGCATTAAATATGGATACAAAAGTCGAGCTTTAGTTTACGAATCTGATTGAATGATTTAATAAAAATTCTTTGGTACAATTAGATTTAAAAAATAAAACTTCGGCTTTTAACTCGGTGTCCCAAATATGTTTTGCCGTTTCATTTTCGAAGCGTAAAGGAAACGACACAATTCAATTGGCACCATGCTGCTGTTTATTGCTTAAACTTTTCTGATACAGATTTATTTATTTTATTCATTTATTACAAAACCAGACAAGAGGCTCACACATATTAGGCATGCCCGTTTCCTCCCTCTGGAGTGCATAGTTCCTATACAGCCCACCATCTCAGTGGGAAAGTTGAGCAACAAAATAATTTCAGGAATCTCGCCAAAGCTTTCGTCGTTAAGTTTTTCTCATGGGAACAAGAATTGCAGAGCTGCACTGTAGTGGTACTGCCAGATTGCATGTGACACAACAGGAAAAAAAAAAAAAAACACAGAAACTGATCAATTCCTTCTTTTAGTGCTATATAAATCGCAGCTAATCGATAAAACCGTCGGCGATACCTTCAGTTGGATTGGAAAATCATAATACTCCCCCCCCCCGCCCCCGCTCCCCCTTATAATTACACTCATTCACATTACAAGGTTAGGTTATTGCATGCAATACAATTCATTCGTTATTCTGCTAAATCATGCATATATATATTTTTTTTAAACCCACAAATTCATATCACCTGGACGTCTACTTGCTCATAAATTGGGATTATAAATCACCAGAAAGAACATCACAGGGTTGCCTGAACACGGCGTTCAAGACGTGACGGTGACGATGGGCGATGCAAGTAGAAAGTGCTTTTCACGCTGGCGTCGATCGGCTAGTTCTTTGCAGCCGCGTTTATTCTCAACTCTGCAACTCGCAGTCGAGGAGAGGGTCTTTGTGGATGCTACAAGAGTTCAAATTTAAAGCCTTTTTCGTGTTCAATAACGACTAAAACTAAATGTGGCTAAAAAAAATAAAAGATACAATAAAAGGAAATAGGTGGCTAACACGTTGCTAGTTCAGAGGCATAGCAAGGGAAAGGCGGGGATTTTCAATGAGCTGTTAACACAGTCCTTTTAACACCAACTCCTGGCGCTATATTCATGCATTATTTCAGGTTATTGCTTCTAAAAAAAAAAATCTAATTAAATACAATTATGTGGATTGAAATAGAACGCTCTGAATCCCAAAACTATGAGGTCACTTCTACAATTTCACGATGAGGACTGTAACAGCGTCGCCTATCTAAGATGGTGAGCTGGGGATTTAAGGTGGTCCTCCTAAATCATTTATGTAAGGATTGTCCCATCTGAGACTAGGTTTCTCGAAGAAATCTTTTGGCTCTTATGTTCAAACTTTACAAAAACAAAACAAAACATTAACACGTGTAGAGGTGCACCAAGAGATCCGCTTCTGGAAAATCCTAACTCTTTCCAGTTTTCAGCGAATTCACCATAAGCTACGTTTCCATCCCAACCGTGTGCAAAATTTTGTTGATGTTATGCTAATGAATTAAAAAAAAGTTTACATTAAATATGACATGCAATTAATGTCGCATGTGGATAAGTTCGTTCATCCGGTTGTTGATTACGTGACTTGGGTGATTTGAAAAATGTATCTCCATTGCAGTTTTGCGAAATAAAGCAATTTCTCTACGGCCAAAAACGCCGCCTCATCCTAGAGGCGCATCTTTTTCTCGAAAAACGAGAGCTTTTTCGAAAGAGCCGTGTTTCCATTAAGCAAATTTATTTTCAAAATGTCAAGTTGCGTAATTATATGGTTCACGGAAATGCAGCCGTAGTCTGTGACTCATTCATAGTTCACAGCTCTCTTGACGGCTGCAGTCGGGCGAAAGAGAGCCAGACTTCAGCAGAAAACAGGAAGGCTGAACAGAGTAGAGCACGGTTGCCATCTTATCCTTTTGAGCTTAAAGCCTCAACAGCTGACGTAAGAATCTACGCTCTCTATGAGTTTTACATACAATTAATGCTGTTTCTGTGATGCTAGCTGCGCTAACAATGGTAAGAGCTAAAATTAGACATCCTTGAATTTCACTTTAAAATACTTGCAAACCCGATTCTACAGCGACTCCTCTTTCACAGACAATGTGACGCTGCCTCGGCTCTTACTGTACACAATCGATGTCCGATCACGACAGGAAGGCTAGAAATCAAATATTTTGAATGCTGTTATATTTTCTCATGTTACAGTTCAAGAGAAATCATAAAAGATTAAAATCGATGTTGGCAGACGTACAAAAAGACGTACAAAATCATGATTGGTGCACCTCTTTGCAATGGTGTAACCCGACTGTGTCATGCTATATACTTCCTACTAGCATATACATGCCTTAAAACAGAGCTCAAGCACTAGATTTTAGGTTAAAGCGGTATCTAAATCTGACGTACCTGGAGGTTTTTAAGCATGTGAGGCTAATGCTCCCTAGTTTTTACTGAAATGGACTCCACAGATTTGAGCTTCAGCTCGGCCTACGGATCAATACTCTTGATGAAGCAAGCATTACTACTGGTCATGCATGGCTACTATGATGTTTTTTGGCACCACAGTCCCGCTAAATAAGCTAACGCACATGAGTCTATACATATCTTAATGGAAGACATTGGTGATTTTGTTGCTTTCAAACAACTTGTCACTTGTTTTATACAATATACAGTTTGGTCAACAACATGACAGTTAAGATCAAATATTGCACAGATCCCGGTAATTCTGTTGTTGTTGTTGTTTTTCCTATACATGTGTATGGCAAAAAATAAAAATAAAATAAAAAGGGGAGACCATTTATAAGCTGCAAGAGGTGTGAGATGTAAACTCTTGATGCTACGCAGGCAGGGCTGGGCATGAGCCAGATATTAGCATCAAGGTACGAAGTAGGGATGCACCGACGTGAACCTTTGGGTTGATACTAATCCCCTATATTAATACTGCCATTTTGGCCGATAACCGATAATTACTGCCAATTTTGCTCATTCTCTGCTTCAGCTAAACTTCCCACAATCCTGTGCTGTGTCACTATCACATGACCAATCTCCTCCCTCGCCAGAAAAACGGCAACCAGGTGGAAATAAATTTCGGTTGTTAACATCGACCCAGTTTTATTTATCGGACCGATGCCTAGATGTTATAAAATGACTAATATCGGCCAATTCTGATGTTAGCGCCGATACATCGCGCATCCCTAGGACGAAAATTTTAAAGACTGAATTTAAAAACCACTACGTCTTAAAACGCTTTAAACGAGATGCCAGAAGAAAAAAAAAGAGTTCTAAGCAGAGATTTCTAGCCACGCCCCTCCCCCATACGTTGCTGCGCACTGAAATCTGGCGGGGACTTTGCTTTTTTCCCCTTTGCTTATGAGGAGTCCAAATTTAGCTGCATATTTTCAGCGACCTAAATATCTCTGGTTAAATAAAAGCAGTTGTCTCGTAATACCCATTTTGGTTTCAGGTTTTTATAGCAATGCTGTGCCGTCTATAAAAACATACCAGCTCATGCCTGGGCAAGACGTTTAAGGAATCCGCCTAACAAACAAAACTAATGCTGGGTAGAAGCAACAGCACAGCTATCTTCTGCTCTCCTGCCAACTACCTGGCTTCAATACTGAAACATTGATGGACTGACAAGAATGACTGCTGTGGTGCTCCGTAACGCCATGCTCTTTGTTCAGAAAACGCTCCTCCCAATCCTGTTGGACTTACTGTGGCAATGAGGTAGTTGAAAAGAAAGGAAAATGAATCGACGAATCTTAATTTGTATCACAGGCGTTTGATCTTTGCTACAGTATGTTGTGTCTTTACTTTCTTCGAGAAAGAAAAAAAACAAAAACCACATATAGTTTGCTCATTATCAAATCTCTTGTGCGGTTGAAAAGCAACTCCGTTTACATAAGAGTCACCCGGATTTCACCCGTTTCTGTAAGCAAATTAAACAGGCGTCGTTGCACCGGGCTTTATGTTATAGTTTCCATCGCCGAGGTTGGACGACCTTAGATCTTTGCAAATCTGGAATGTTTTGCGAGCGGTCCTCACTGGTGATTAGGCTGCAGAAAGAGGTCAGGACGAGTGGGAATGCTGTGGAAGAGAGAGCGATATCCAGTGTCCCAGAAAACAGCAGGAAAGGCAGTGGGAGAAGTGTGAGGACCCCAAAAGAGGGTTAGCTTAGCTACAGTTCTCTTGGGCTCGGCAGAAGTGGAGGTTCTGGGTCTCCTCCCGCGATCGGCTCCGATCTCTCTACCTGTAAACATCGGTTTCATCGGAAGAGAAAACACGGCATTAAACTAACATCTTAAAATCTCCCAGTTATTAAATTATTTGCACAAAATCCACCTATTTGCAGAACTTTTGTTGTTTATATCAAAAACATTTTGAACGAGCACAGTGCTACTTGACACGCCATTGGCTGGCAAACCAGCCAATCCAGGAGCGTCCATCCATGTTTCTTGATTGGCTGTACCGTCAAGCGTGAATAAAGCAGTCTGTGGACGTTAGCTTCTGTGGCAGTGAGAAGAATATTTCCAATGTGTGCCTTAGTGGATATTAACCTAAATATGGTGTGAGTCCCAAATATTCACAGATTTCAGGTATTCCTGGGCAGATACCAAAATAATAATTATAATAGTTATTATAATTAATAATAATTTTCTAATTTATTTATCATTCTAAATGTATGTCAGGTATCACTTTGTATTTATGATAATTTCTTTAAGCATAATTCTGACGATATTGTGTTTATATGCACGGCGCCCAGGGCGGCATTAATTCTGTAACCGCCACTGCGTAAACGCAATATGATAAAGCAAACTGAGCCAATTCTAAAATGTAAATTAACACGCAAGCGCTAATACTAAGTGGCTAAAACCTTAACTAATCAGCTTAATAATATATCAGACAATACACTTAGAACTGGATAAATACATTTCGGAGAGGGAAAAAAAAATAAAAAAAATATTTCAAGGAATTGCTGACCGAAGCACTGACCTCAGTGTGAAATGGTGTAGAAATATTTCCTCTGTTCCTCTGAGCTGCTGCCGCACACAATGGTAAACAAAAGCCGGGGGGGAACCTTCCTCTGCGGTGACACATTAAGAGTCCTCCTCTCCTGCAGGACTGCCAGCTTTATTCTCCTAAGACGACTCGACAATTTTTTTTTTTTTTTTTTTTTTTAGGAAAAACTTCAAAGTTGCGGACCCCCTTCTCTCCTCTCCTGGACACGGCGAGGGGGAGAGAAGAAGGTCCTCTCCTTCCTTCACCCTCCGCTCCTACGCCATTTTTGCTCTGCTAGCACGAGCAAAAAAAAAAAAAAAAAAAAAAAAACAAAGAGTGCGACGATTGGACGGAAGGGTTGTCAGTCAAAACTAAACCCCGTCCCGGAAACACACCTTTTTCTCTCGTCCTTTATCTTAATTAGGATTAGAGGTTGTTTATAATAATTGCAACGTTAAAGGGTTACTTAGTTAAAAGATATTCAGACGCTATTACAGTCAGTTGGCATAGAAACGTTATAAAATGGCAAATTTCCTATTTACAGATATGTTAGTAGTAGTGTTTTGTTTTGAGATTTTTTTTTTCAATGTACAATGACAATACAAACAAAAGTGGATAGTAAAATACCAATTTCCACTGTAGCAGTGGAAATAATTACGACATTCTTTTTAAAAATGCCTATGGGAGTTTTTAAACAGGAAAAGAAAAATAAAAAATCTGCTCAGGCCACCCCAGCAGTAAAACTAAGATTTTGGCTAGCTTACTGTTTTAAGAATTTAGACCCACTGGATCATCTAGTTCTAAATCCAAATTCAGGCTTTTGAAGTGTGTTGGAGGAGGGGAACCTCCAAAGGTTTTCATTACCGTAGACATTGAGAGCTGGAACAACAAATTCTGCTGCGTGAGAGTCACATAAGACAAACATAAGAAAAGCGAAATAGTTAGGCCATCAATGAAATTCTTTCTGTAGAAGGAAATTGCATAAAGCAAATGTACATTGAGAGAAAGTGAAACCATTGTTAAAGTCCCTATTTGGGTGGACAAACATGACCAATAAATTTTATCCTTATGTCATTAGAGGAACATGTGAGAAAAAAAAAAAACCTGATTTGGATATAAAACAATATATATATACACATGTATATTGACTAAATAAATGATAAAATAGCTAAATTGATTTGATTGATTTTACAAAAAAGTCCAGGTAGATTTCCTTAAAATACTTTCATACTAATGTATTGGTTCCCCAAATTCCACGTATTATCAACTAGTGAAGCAGCAAACCTCAACAAAACAACACAGATTACATAGTGCTTTTTATTCAAATCAAGTTTAATAATCACTTACACAGCTACAGAGAGACATCACATAATATATAACTTACGATTCCATAATGATTGATAAAAACAGTCGAGCTGTTCGTCCTGCACTCGGTTACTGAGGAATGCAGAGATGCAACAAAGTCACACTGAAGCGTTAATGGCTCAGACAACTAAACTCTGGTTCATATTCGTACTCCTGTACAGATTATTCAGTCTTTGGCATCTAGAGCTAAACACAGAAATAAGTTAGAAAACAGATGAATAGCATTTGCTTTTTTTTTTTTCCCGCTATTAGCCACAATAGAAACAGATGAAAGTAACAGAAGAATGAAATGATATCTGTGTGGAGTCGGGCTGAACGAACTAGGCGATCCGCTCCACCGTAGATCCTAACATTCATTCCTAGGCTTTGATCCAAGTCCTGATAGGATTTGATTTCAAAAAGAATCGCAAAAAACTTTTAACAACTCTAAGTTTAGTCCACATGAAAGCAACATAGTCAAGGCTGTAGATTTGTGATTAGTGTTTAGTCATGGCACTTCAGTGAGTAAATCAACAATCAGTGGGGCTGTGTCTTGCTTCGCCTGGGGGGGGATTGAATAATAAATTACAGCTTGCTCCGCCACAGGCCGGAGGGAAGGAGTCATATAATCCTGTCAGCGTTTAAAAAAAACCCAACAAAAACCCCCCACAGACGTTCACTGAAATGGAATCACACTTTGCACTTGAGCACATTATTTCTACAAAGACGCATGAATTAAATATGATCGTATTAGTACGAGTAAACCTTGATTTAAACTTACTCATAGCGACAGCGAAGAGCTTTACCACATAGAACAGCAGTGTTACCCACTATGGCCCTCTAAAACGTCTCTAACAAATACCGGCGCACGATTAGGAAGGTGTACATTGTGACATTGCATAAAACAACTCAAGGCACGCAACTTTTTTTTTTTTTTTCTTCCCCCCCCCCCTTTGTTCACAGAGCGGTGCAAGCGGCAGAACGTCAGGATCGGAGACGTCTGCCCGGTGTGGAAGTGAAACGGTGCGTACGTTGGATGTGGCCCCGAGACGGGCTACGGAAAAGCAGGATGAAACTATGACCTGACAACAGCTGACCAGTCCGAGCTCTACTCATGATGTGTGAAGGGAAAACAAACAAGCAAACAAAAACGAAGCTTTAGTGGAGGAACCGGATGCTCATTTTCTGTTCCACGTCCACCTTTTCCAAAACCTGTGGAAATAGACAAAACCGCATGTTAACGCACAAGAAATTGTAGTCGAAGTTTTAGTTTTTGCAGGTGACTGCATGTATGCGAACAGGTGAGGCTGCGAGCAATTCATAGCATTACAGTCCAAACTGTAAAATAAAGACCAAAATTGTGTTTTCGCAATCCATATTAATCGTTACCAGGCGTATAATGACTCAAAAACAGGAGGCAATTTAGTGAAAGCAACAACATATTCAAAGCAGCATTTAAGCTCAAACTGTAGAAAACTTATACACACACATTTCACATGTAAGATAAAAACTCATTTGTCTGCTAATATGTTTTACACAAAACTCCTCAAGTTGAATTTTTTCCACCCAGTTCAAATTCAAAGGAATTCGATGTCTTTGCGTTTTAAGCAATAAAATGTTTAGTTTCTTATTTAAATTGGCAAAAAAAATTTTTTAAAAGATATTGAATTGTTTATTTCCATCTTCTAATGCATTTTTAATATTGGGCAGAAAATGCTCAAGTACTTTAAGGAAATTTCTTCAGAATTGACCAATATTTTTAATCAATTTAAAAAAAAACTGATTAATCAATTAAACCCAATCTATTATTGAGTAATCGATTACTAAAATAATCGTTAGTTGCAGCCCTATTAAGAAGTGAAAATATTTTCCAATCTTTTCCAATCTTCGCAAGAAAAATCACAACTGTATCACAGCCAAGCACGGTAGTGGCAGTATGATCGTTGGGTCTGTTTGGCACAAACGGGACCCGAGCAAGTTACGGTCATTCAGTCGACAATGACGTAGTCAAATCAGCGGTCAATTTGAGAACAGAGCTGAATGTGACCTCGCAGCGGTCTAGTCAAAACCTACAACTCGCCTTCATAAATTCTTGAAAGGAAATGCAGCTGTCTCCGTTGGTGTCGGCCTCCTGGATGGTCCTATCAGCAATGCTGCCGAGCTGGTCGTCCGAAATGTTTACGCCGACCATCATCCGAAGGACCTGAAAAACAAGCGACGTTGTCACGGTTACTGAATGTGTTAAAAAAAAAAAAAAAAGCAACTGCTGAAGATGAAATAAGCGTTTAAGCAGACAATACAGTGGTCAAAAGAAGCGGAACGCTACAGAAACGTGATCACTTGGAGGCATTTTAGCTCTCTGGCGAGTGATTGTAGGAATCAAAGTCAGTTTTTTAGCGGAACAAAAGTGACATAAACAACATTTGACATTTGGAGTCACATAGTTAGTCTGAATCAGACAGGCCAGGCGGTAGGACTGTTTTGCACCAAACAAGGCCTGCGTCTGAGTCACTCAACCAGCAGCTTCCCACCAATTACAGGTCGAGCAAGGTCACCCAAACCGGAGCGGCTTCACGGAGAGACGACAAATAGCACACAGGAAGCTCCGAGACGGGACGATGAAGAGCCTGCAGCCAAGGTGAGATATCACATCACTATCAGCACAAGGCCAAAGTCTTGTCGTTGACACGGCCAATCGAGCTCCGAGCAGAACGCCTTGGGGCTGAAGTTGCGTAACTGCGTCTCGTTGTCCTCTGACTTGTAGGTAAGCGAGTGACACCAGGCAGATTTGGGTTGCTTTATTCAGGGTTCGCACACTTTTCCCTCGAATTCAAGCAAATTCAAGGGAAGTTTTCAAACTTTGGAGATCAAATCAATACAAATTAATAAAAAAAAAAAAGACTGTTTTAATTCACTATTATATGATATTATTTATGACTGTTTTTAAAAAATGTCTTGTGACGGGACAAGGTAGCTAAAATGTAGGAATTTTATGTTTTCAAATGTCTCTCGTACACCACACACCTGATTTGGTCCGAGAACAAAACACTAACCAAGGAAAAACAAATTCCTCCAATTTCAGTGACTTTAATGTTCAAATTGTAAGACGGCCTTTATTGTAATTACACAATAAATGGCTCAATAAGTCATTGAGCTATTAGAAATAACGAATAACCAATGAGTTGAGATAACCCCAACAAATCCGAAGGCAACTCAAATCCCTGGTCAAAATAAATGCTTCAACATGATGTACAAGGAAAGTTACAAGAAATAAATCTCTAAAAAAATATGTCCTTGAGATTATTTTGGAAAAGTTCAGTCTGATTTATCTTCAGCCATGGAGACAAAAAATTTTTGTGTTTTTTAATCAGGTGAATGAATTCGTCTGGTTTTAACTGTAAATAACATTCAGCAACTTTAGGCTTTTACTCAAAGGCTAGACTGAACTTTATTACAAAGTTGTGCAGATAGAATATCAAGCACTTTTGAAGGACTTCATACAGAAATGAAGCACTTTCCAAACCTTGAAAACACTTAGCTGAAATTCAAGCATTTTCAAGGATTTCAAGCACCCAAATCCTAAACCCAGTTTATTTGTCTCCACTGGAAACAAACAGGTTTGGAAACAAACTGATCGAATCTGACTGGAAAAGAAAAAAAAAAAAGAAGAGGAAGTCGGAGCAAACCGACTCGCTGACCTGCAGCAGCTCGTCCCGGGAGATCTTGTCGTCTCTGTCCAGGTCGTAGAGACGAAAAGCAACTGGGAAAAAAAATATGTGTATAATTTTTATTTTTTTCTTTAAAACAAGTTACGCAAGTGGTAACCCGCTGACCAAAACCCCCGTGAATGTTCCACATAATGGTCAGCAGCTCCACCCTAACGCGACTTCGGCGTGCACTCACAGAGCAGCTTGTTCATCCTGCTGTTGAGCGGCTCCGTGGCGGCCGGGTTCTTGTTCTTCTCGTTGTCCTCGATGGGTCTGAAGTGCGCCAAGGTGCGCATGAAGCCCTTGAAGTTCACCTGATCCTCCCTGCAACACACGAACCCTCAGAGTCAGCGGTAATCCAACACCTGCGGTACGGTCTTCTTCTTCTTCTTCCTCTCCAGCTTGAGCGAAAGCCAACGGTGCCAAACCTCCGAGAGGAAATCGAAGCCATGTGAAACCATTAAAAGCCACGTCTGGAATCCAAACGCCCACTCCTGAGACATTTAGGGATTTTAATGATATAGACAAAACAACATCTGGTTTTCCAGCCTTCCACTCTGATATAAATATATATATATATAAAAAAATGAGGCTCATTTTAGGGATGGGAAATGTTCCTACGCATTTCTAGGTCAAAGTCCTTTAATTTTACAGAGCGCTCTGAACTTATGAAGCTAGGTTTGAAAGTAGAAAACAAAACAAAACAAAAAAAAAAGGTTTCTATACATTTTTTGAGACATTAGGAGGTAATAATTAAAAAAAAAAATCTAGGAGAAAAAATAAAACAAAGGGACAGTCTTAAAGGATGCATTGATGGAATACCAAATGAACTGATGGATGGACAGAGAGGCAAATGGATGGAAAAATTATTAAACTGCTGGGCAGATTAAATATTTAGACAAATGGCAAAAGAAAAATGGAAAAAAACATTTCTATATCCCATTTTCAGGGTTTTCCCCAGTACACCATCAGCCTGGCGGGCCACCAGGCTTTACTTGTGCCCCCACCAGGCTAAGCATTGCTTATTTATTTAAGCCTTTTTAAAATGCTTGCATTTTTTAGGACTTTATAGTTGGTGTTCATTTATTAATCTTCCAATCTTCAAATAACACATAATTATCAAGTGATATTTTGAAATTTCTTGTCAACTTTAAACATTTTTTTAACTCAAAAACACGACGGGCCGCTGGATGAATGACTGAACTGGTACCAACCACCGGGCTGAGCAGGTTTTCTGGGGGGAAACCCTGTATTTTCTTTCTTCCAACTCAAACCCAGGCTTTTCCACGGCTTTCAAAGACTTTGCAGGCAAAAGGCAGAGAGAAACGGCGGGTCAGAGAAACTCACCCTTCGGGAAAAAAGGCGTTGATGATTCTGTCCCCAAGAGGATTGATGGCCAACTCAGGGATCCTCTGGAAATCTTCTCGACTGTTGATCAGAAAATAAAATTAACTTCTAAGACAACCCCATAACGGTCCGCTACAAGGAGATTTTAGCTTAGCAGAAAAATATACTTTAACCAAGTTTTTAAATCAAAATCACCCCCCCACCCCATCTCTCAGAGAGGTGGGGGCCGGACGTAGACCTCTAGAGGTCATTGTTATGGCAACTCTCGGACGATAAGGGAAAACGGCAACAAACGAGGACAAGCAGCACCCGAGACGTGTTTTCCCTAAACAGAATGTCTTTGAGGAGACACGCTTCTGCGAAATTACAGACACATTTCACCGTCCTTGAAAGGGCTGACCTGCAAATGATTGTCTTGCCAAACCAAAGGGCCGTGTGAAGCCAAGGTTCACACAAAAGTCCTTATTGCTCAATAATTATCTCATATTCCATCACCTATCACCTTAAACTAGAGCCAGTTAAATCGCCTTATTGATCTTCCACAAGGAATAATCCTCTGCTTCTTTTCTTCCATGTGGAGACATTCCCCGTTTATCAGCAGCAAAGTGATAAACACATAAAAATAAAAATAAAAAACAAAAGAGGCAACAATCAATAGGTCGGAGATTGGGAGAATCAACTGCTCAAAAATGCGTCCAAACAAGCAAGTTCCACATATTTCTTTCTATAAAACGCATCAACCAGCAGCATGAACTTTGATGGTCTTTTTATAGCAGGATGTATTGGGAAATTTGCGGATTACATTGTATTTCCTAAACTTTGACATCCACCAAAGAACCTACAGCAAGGAAAACAGATCTGAAATATAAGCAGGAAATCAGATTCGTCCAGGAAAATACGATCGATACTTACTACCAAATATAAAACAGCTGTAAGAACCGACTTTACTGTCTGATGTAAATCCGCCCAGCTGTTGCCTCCTTCAGAAAATGTTAGGCGACGCGTGTATGTGCGGCTGCTTACCTGAGTGTGCCGTTTTCTCCTTTATCCAGGCTGGTGAAGCGGCTGTACAGGCGGGTGATCTGGCTGTGGGAGACTGCGAACCAAACAATTTCAAGGTTTTATAGACAGGACAGCAGAACAAAAGGGAGCACACACCTCTCCTAAATAAATACTTAATACGATTGTACCAGACTGACAGCGCCCAGGTAAGCCACAAAACAGCACAGTGAACCTCCAGCTACACATACACAGTTCAATATCCATCTTTATTTTATTTTTTACTTACAGCCTGTTTCCTTCTTGATTTCCTCGACTTCTTCTTCTCTGAGTAACGTGGACGCTCTGGACCCCATGGCGAAACCTTAACAGAAACGATTTCAGTAGCTCTCAATCTTGCACAACAGAACCAGCCGAGATACGTCGAGGCTGGAAGTTAGCAAGCGAGCTAACCTTGCGGGCTGAACTTTAAAAATGATGCGGTTCGTTCAAACAGAGGTCAGAAGCGGAGTTTAGCCCTGACGGTCGCTTGCTGCCTCTCTGTTGACACAACTCGACCAGCGGCCTGCTTTCTGTTAAGGCTTTCTTCCAGTAGGTCCAGATTTCATGTTGTTGACGCGAGTTTCGGTCCGGGTAGCTTCCTGTCTAATGAGGTGGGCGGGCGCAAGCAAGACGCCGCCCTCTCTCGTCTCATTACATTTAGGTAGCACAGCATTTTGCCTGCATGGAAAATGGTGGCCCAATTAAAAAAATAACTGCATGGTTATTTAATGGTTAAGGCATTACGTGAAAAAAGAGAATTAATTACAATTTTTTTTTTATTACTGAATTTATTTAATTCAGTTTTCAGCTGCAGAAAGTCAGTAAAACACACAGAAAAGCAAAACCTGTACACGTGACTCGTTTTGTTATTAATAACCACCAGGTCAGCTTGTTTTTGGAAAAGTTAGCCCCATTCAGAATATACACTGCCTGGCCAAAAAAAAAGTCGCCACCAAAAAATGGTCACACTCTCTAATATTTTGTTGGGCCGCCTTTAGTTCTGATTACAGCCCGCATTCGCTGTGGCATTGTTTCAATAAGCTTCTGCAGTGTCACAAGATTTATTTCCATCCAGTGTT
>CAEGAE010038672.1:0-46294 GCA_903067095.1 Girardinus metallicus
CTCTTCCGTGACATCACTCTCACATACAAAAGGTGAGTCTATATTTTATTAGTTTATATGTGCAATCTTAAGTCTTTTATGTATGCATGTGAGAAAATAAATGTTATGCTTGTGTGATATTTTATTAGTGTGTATGCACAATTTTAATATTTTGTGTGTGCGTGTGACAAAAATTGTATATGTGTGTGACATTTAAGTATATATGACATTTAAGTATATATGTGCAATTTTAATATTTTGTGTGTGTATTAGTTTTTAGTAGTGTGTGAGAGACAAAACATAGATTTTGTCCTAAACGGCCCCTCATACTGTCCCCCGGACTTACGTTCGTCCGTCCCCTGGTCTGTTTCCTCTCCTCCTCCCGTTCATTCGTTCATTCGCCTCTAATCTGTCCTCTGCCCCAGGCGACATTTCCTGTATTCTCAAATTGGTATGGGGCAAGGTGAGAGTTCATCTATTAAACTCACTAAAGATGAAAACATAAACTAAAAATTGGAGGATAGACATTTTTTATAAGCGTATTTGTGATCCTGCCTCTTTATTATTAAACTGAATATAATTTTAGATTTTTGTATAACTTTTCTTCAGGCTAACCTAGAAAGTGAGCTATTATTGTTACAGGTTAATTTTCTGAACTACAAAAAAGTAGCTAGTAGAGAAGCTCAAATATGAAAAATTGGACTGATATTGATATCCGATAGTAACACCGGTGTTATGCCACATTTACCAATACTTTATTTCATAAAATTTTTTAAGCGATTACTCAATTAATCGTAAGAAAAATTTATAGATTACTCGATTACTAAAATATTCGTTTACAACAGCTCTAGTTCTAATGCCCCTTCAGTCGATACTTTAAAATCGCCTTTTTCTGTAGTTGCAGCAGGAGGTTTTTGGAATGCATCTCTTCTAGCTTCAAACATCTAAGTAAGTGAAATTTTTGCTCATTCTTCCGTGCAAAATAGCGAAAGCTCTATTAGTTTGGATGGAGAACGCCTGAGGCCATCAATTGCCGCATCTTTCTAAGAATTCGCAGAATGGATTCAGGTCTGAACCAGTGCGAGGAATTTGTTTCATCAGCACCATGTGTGAAGTGCCACTTAGGACTACTTGAAAAATCTTTTTTTTTTTTTTTTTTAAACTTGAAGAACCAATATTTAGTTTTATACCTCACTAATCTTTTTGTCTTTCTTTTGATTGTATTTCCTTCTAATTCATGTGAAGCACCTGGAACTGCCTTGTTGCTGAAAATGTGCTACATAAATAAAATTACCTTACCTTAAAGGTCAAATCAAGAATGGTACAAATTTTGCCTGCCAGAGCAAGCAGTTGATGCAGACGGAGATTTTCTTTTCTTGTTCTGAGATTTTTACTGACAAATTTAAATCTTCCCTAAATAGATTTTTTTTTATTCTGGTTGCTGAGAATAGACTTTGCGCCATCCATTTCCCCTTTCTTCTCACAATCATGCACTACTTTGTGGAAAAAACACCTTATAGCTTACGATCATAACACCACCAAATGCAGGGGAAAAAAAAAAAAAATTAAGAATCCTTTTACTGTACGCACATGATGTTTGGTTGCATCTGCTTCCTTTTTTTAATGAAAGAATTATATCATGCTGTTGAATTCGGCACACACCGCGCTTAATCCTGTTTGTCAACAAACCGCACGCAACAGACCACATTCACAACCTTAATCCTTACCTTATCACCACAATCATCATCGGGCGCGAGTTATTTTTACACCACCTGCGTTTTTCAGTTCGGCACAACAGAACCAATCAGTTACACGGCTGTGCAATCAAACCCACATCATCATCTCTCCCTCTGTTCTCTTCGCTCTTTAGGGTCTTTAAATGTGCTCACTGGAAGCGAGCATCTGCCGGGAGCTGGATGAAAAACAGCCGTTTAAGTGCGTGGAACTGGATGGCCAACAAGCAGGACAAAATCAGATCCGTTGAGTTTGAAAAACGTCGAGGAACATCAAAGATTGAGAATCCTAAAATATATCGGACTTAAACAAAAGACAGTCCATCCAGGACAAGAGGCCAGTTCAAGAGTGGCTTTTTGCATGTAGAGTAAGGGTTTGCTGCTAAGTCACTGCCGGTAGGTTTTACGGCTGCTTTATCTTCCACACTTGAACCGCTTCAAAAACAGGAACTGCTGCCGAGTCCTAACATGTACCGAGGCAGAAAAAAAGCTGATGCAAATTACAGCGCCGATAAAAACAAACCTGACGGCTAAAGAAGAAAACAATACGACGATGCCGGCTCGCCGACACGAAGGCGAGTGTTGTTCGTATCGGAAGACAAAAAAAACAAACAAAAAAAAAAAAAAAATTATTTTTTTTTCCTTCAAGACTTACGCATAAATGGAGTTGTTGAAGACGCGGGAGAGGGCGTAGTTGATGTGGTTGACCATGTGATCCAGCTGGTCCTGGGTTTGAAGACGTAGCGAGTAGGTGGTCTTGTCTGTATCGATGACCACCTGCATGTAAACACGAGATCAGTTTTTCTCCTGTAACAAGTTACACTTATTGGATGGTTCACGAACAGGTGAGCTTACTGACCTGGTAGTCTGGATAGGTGTTCATTGCTCTGATTTCCAAAAAGTTGAAAGTGACTTCCACCTGTAAAGAGAAAACTGGATCAAACAATCACTTTGGTTTTCAGTGATGTGCATAACGTATGCACATTTAAAAAAAAACAGTCTGTTAAGGATTGCTACAACATTAATTAGACCCTGGAGATTAAAAAAATATGCAAATAGGGTTAAAACAAGAAGTCACTTCCTGCTGAACCCAGAAGACAATGAATGCAAATTGACCCATAACAATTTCGACCAAGTCTCACACCTTAAATATCTATGATTAAATTTACATCTCTTTTTTTTTTTTTGTATAACTTTTTCGTTCAAGTTTTGTTTTCTAATTGTTTAACACAAATTAATCAAGAATGTATTTCTGTTCAAAATAGAGCCAATTTACAGCAAATGTCATTGGGAGGCTCTTTAAAAGTCAAACAAGTGCAATTCAAATGCAGTTCTGTTATGTATAAAGTCATTGCACATGAGCCAGATTCATTCAAATTAAAGCCAAGAATACAATTAGATGTCCAGGGTGTACCCCGCCTCTCACCCGGAACGTGGCTGGAGATAGGCACCAGCAGCTCCCGACCCCACTAAGTGACAAGGGTGTAATGAAAATGGATGGATGGATGGAATACAATTAGATTCAGATCAAATGAAAAAGGGGAAGTTGGTTTTATGGTAAGAGACATGACCTTCCAAAATCATGTGTTCATAAAGTTCTTCTTTTGTGGTATTTGGGCTGCACTCAGCATTTCAAAGGGTCTTTTTGGGGGGTTGCCATTTAACCTTTTGGGCCCATAGCCTTCAGTAATAACTGTCTCGATGTGTCTAACCTTGGAAACAATGACTTATTGCTGCTCATTGCCAACAGATTCCACAGGAAAATGGCAACCATGATGAGTCCACAAGGAAGACTGCCACAACCTGCAAGTAGTAAGGTGAGTAAGATAGGTCCTGAAAAGCCGGCTGAAATACAGGAAAAGAGTCCAATGCATCAACCCATATGCTATATCATTCATCAATTAACCCACTGAAGAAAGGAGATATTAGCTACCGTTGTCAAGACATGGAAGATTCTACCCAAACTCCGGCATCCCGAGATCGTATGCCAAGCAGATGAAGGAATTTGAAGACTAATGAGTATTAAAGTAAATATTTAGGGCATAACAGCAAAGAACCAGGAGGACATCAGGAAGATGGCACCCAAAGATGAGCTGTTAAGTGAATGTGTCAGGCGGCAGAAGCCCTGAGAACAAGAACAAGACTAGACAACACCATCAAGAGACAGGCCTCTAAATGGCACCAACAGCGTAAGGGAGGTAACCAATGTTGAAAAGTCTCACCAGTAGCCAAAGAGGCCTGGACTGATGGACAACACAAAGGCACCAATTATTGCAGCAGGTTTTCAGCACAAAAATGGTAAGTGTCTGGGTTTGTCACATCATACATGACTCAAGATTCGGGCAGAGTAAAGATGATCCAGTAGCTGTTCAGAATAACAGCTGGGTTTAAGATGGTGGCAAAGCAAAGACTTCATGGATCCCCAATGAAGAGTAGAGCAGTGAACAGAAACAAATTAAGGTCTCAAAAAGGAAATAGAGGAGCTTTGGAGAGTCCAAGTCTCACTGGTGCCAGTGATTATTGGTGCACTTGCGGCTATGACCCTGAAATTGAAGAAGTTGCTGTAGTAGATTGCATGAACAACCTTTAGGATCAGGTGAGATACTGCACAGAATAGGAAGCTGCACTAATGTCTAATTTCAGTTTTGGACTCCATACTGAGGGAAAAAATTAAAACTATCTGGATTAACTATTTACATCAAAAGCAAGGACAAGGACCAGGCAGAGAAACAAACATTCTCTTTATGTCCGTTTCTGGCTCACATACAGATCATCCCGTTTTATTGGGAAATAAAAGTTTGATTTGCCTCAAGAATACTGCAGTTTTTTTGTTTTTTTTTTTGCTTTCAATATTTAAGATACCCTTCTGTTGCCTTATACCAGTGGCCACATATCACTTTTACGGTCAGTATCATTACATACCATCATCGGAGTTGTAAATATTACTTCTCCCTTCTCTGCTGAGAATTTTGTTTTGCCACTGCATTAGCGTGAGCTCACGTCTGGCAAGCGAAAGGCATTAAATTCCACTGAGAGCGAGGAACATTTACCTTGGTGGGCACTTTGACAGCGAAGAGATACAGTCTCCATGTTGCCAGGACCTGAGGGGGAGAACACATTTATTTATTTTTTTCTGTCACTGAGCCGGCAAACGCAAGATGCAAATCACAGCAAACAAAAAACACGGCACAAAAAAGAGCGCGAATCGTCTCCGCAGTTCATCCAAATGTCTTCGCAAGTCGAACGGAGCACTCTAAACATTAGCCTGCTAATGGCGGCGGGGTTAGGCAGAATGTGAAAGAAATATAATGATGAGCCTGCGAGTCATGTGACAGACTAATTTATTTCAGTAAGTTGTGTTGATGGAACTAAGTAGCAATTATTCAACAGACGCTTCATTGTGCGAGAGAGAAAGAGGAAATCATTGGTAAAACAGGAGGGAGATGGAAGACAAAGACGAAAAAACAAAAAATGAGGTGCTTTTTGTTGGCAAAAAAAGAAAAAAAAAAGGGCATTACCATTTTAAAGTGTCTGGGGTAAAACAAGAGAAGCAAAACGAGAATATATTAATATTCTGCCCATCCTATTAATCTCATTTATAATTCAGACATCCACAATTAGCATACCCCATGTATGCACTGTGCATCTCTTCTCCACTCTAACCCTCTCTGTCTATTAGTCACACTTCCTCTGTATCTTTTCCAGTCTAGCGCTTAGTTCTCTTTCTATCTCAGTTCTAATTCTCTTTCTTGTTTCATGTCACTCCAATGGATTTTTTTTTGTTTGTTTTGTTTTTCATCTTCTTGGCCCGTCCTTAATTCCTCCCATCTCCTTGTGCCACGCTGTACGTTCTCTCTGTCGGGTTTGTGCCCAGAACCCCCGACACCTCACTCCATCCCCTTGTGCCCTCAGCCCTTTCCACCCTCCATTCCCTTCGCAATTCAGTTTTTTCTATTCCTTTTCTGCTCTGTCGCTTTCAATTCCTCAAGGCCTTTCTGTGCTGAATGGCTAATGGCGCCCTGCAGAGAGGCGGAGAGAGGAAGAAAGAAAATGAAATGTACAGAGACAGAAAGAAAGAAGAGGGGAAGGGCAAATAGAAACCCCTGATAATGGACTCTTCGGATTCCTCTTAACGATACTACATCGTCTCCCAGCAGAGACAGCGTTACACATCAACACCCGGTGTCTTAAATATACAGACACGCATAACGGACTCCAACAGAGTTCTGAGACGAAGCAAAAGGGAGATGGAATAATACCTCCTATCAAAACGGGAACAAAACCAGAAAACGAATGCATCTTCTCTGAAGATCTGAAGTCAAACAAGAAGCTTGAGGACAAGTCTATAAGCGGCTGTAAATCCAGAGACGAGCGGGGCCCTTCCAGACAGAGCCGAGCCGAGACATAAACAACTAATTATAAAGTGACTAATAAAAGCCTTCAAAAGGCCCCGCAACCTGACAAAGGGTGTCCTCGTGTAAACAAAGTCATCAATAATGCAAGCTCGCCAAAGGGCCAGCTGGAACCTCGGAAGCGAGCTTGTTCTGAAGACTGTCCCTCTCCGTCATTGCCCAAACAAACAATGAAGTATCATTCATTGTCTGTTTAGGCCCCATTAGGGATGAACGCAGCAAAATTATCTTCACTTTAATGTGCCGCATTAAGTTGAGAAATCTTAATGGCGTTAGCTTAGCGTAACGGAGACAGCGAGCAGTAATGGCAATTAACCTCCTACGCATACCATAGTTCAGCTAACCTTCCAGGAACCTCTAACAAAGCAGCGCACATCAATCAGACAATGAACTCTTTATGTCTCTGTCGCGATAAGTATGGTGCAGGCAGTACAATGATACACTATCATTAGTCCCATAGTAACAACATTTATTTGACATAAAGCAACATTTGAGCAAAGGAAAGCAGTAAATGTAATTGTTCTGAAATGTACGGAACAAAGAACGACTTGGGTCACAGACTTGGTGTTAAAAGCCCCAGGTTGCATCAATATGCACCCCCGTACAATACGTAGGGCGCCTTAGGCTACAGAATGTCAATCTGACACTTGTCAAACAGCTAGTGGGTGTGTTTTCGTGTTAAATAAATAAATAAATGATAAACCTTATATGAAGAAAACCTATAATAAAAGGTGAATTGAAGGTTGCCTGAGGTGACGCTGCGTCTGAGGCACAGACGGTAAAGCCGTGGCTCAGTCGCATGACTGTTGGGGAAGAGGTTCAGAAAAGAAAACAGATACAAACCTATTTTTGTATCTGTTCACAGCTCCAAACCTTACAACAATTTAACATTTGGTCTTGATAGTTCAATGACATGACAGCATTTTTCACAAATTACATCAGAAGTATTTTCAGCTTTTTATTAGGACACTCTTTACAATGAATCCACACGATAATGATGGCAAGCTACAGGATTGTAGCCACAGCTACCGTGGGGCAGGTTGCTATGCTGCGCCATCGGCCCTCCTGACCCACACCAGCAGGCAAGGTGGATGAAGCTACTTGTCCAAGGACTCAACAACAGAGACGGGTGCAGCGGGGGCTCAAACCAGTGACCCGCTAATTCCTGTCTGAACACTTTCAAATAAAGGCTACTAGAGCCAAAAAAACCCTATAAAGAATCTTTGATGTCCTCTACTAATCCTTCCTGTTATCTGTGGAAAGTCTCATTCTGACGAATGAACCGTCAATATTTGTTAACATGTAAATCACTCAGTTTGCTGTGTGGAAGCTTCTTTTCTTGTGTGTCCTTTTTTAAAACAAAAAAAAAAAAAAAAAGTCTGATGCTGATTCTGAAAAATCGCTAACTTTGCATCACCGCAGTCCCTTTCAAATAATGTTTTCATGTCATGATCTATTTATTTGTCACGTCTACCATGAAGGATGCTCAAGCGTAATCCAGGGTAGAAGTTGAGCCAGCAGCCTCTGGAGGTGGTAATCAACACATAACCACAATTAAGTGACTGCAGCACGAGTGTGACGTAGCACCAAGGACACACTCCAAACACACAAAATCTTACCAATAGTTTCTAGTGCGAATATATTTGCAAACTTGAAATAAGATAAAAAATAACTTACAAGTGACTTTTCAGTAAGAAAAAGAATGGTTCAAGTAAAATATTTCTAAATAATAATGAAAAATTGCTATTCATCCATGGGTGCAAACATAAGAGAGACTCCTATGATCTTCCACCATCCACCCACTTGAGGAATAACTAAAAAAAGGATCAACTAATCTAAATGCTCACAAGGCGACCTCAGCTGATCACTGAATTTATTGTGAAAGGCCAAGACGTTTAAAACCGGGGCCCGGGAGGTGTGTGTGTGGTTGGGTGTTTATTGTGGCACTGAGCTGTGACAACTTCTACACTAAAGATTGTTGCTGTGTACTGGTGGCTCTTGTGAGTGTTCACTGATTGGATTTTTGAATTTCCAACAGCCTGAATAAGCTGAAAATCAACTTATTTCTCAGTGCATCTCTGAGTTCTTTTGGGGGTGGAATTATAATTTCCCTCCTTATCCATATTTCATACTTACAAATACAAGTAACCCTAGTTACGCAATAAAATCTGTGGTAGATACACCCTAAGGTATACTTTTTTTTGATGGGTTTATAAGAGGATTGTGTAATTATGCATAAAGATTATGTCCTTGAATTGGGAGCACCCACTTGCCTTCGGATAAATGAGTTGTCTCAAAAAATAAAAAAAAAAAATTACACCACAAGAAAATTTATCATTAATTAGCCCAGAGCTTAAGACAAACCCCAGCAGTCGAAATCAGAGTATTTGGCCTACTTGTTGCATTCTTTCTGCCAACACTCGTCCTAGAGAGCTCAATCCAAAAAGCCTAAAAGGCTGCTCAAATATCACTCTTATGCCCCTGGAATTGTTGGAGATGAGATGGCCAGCTTCTTTGATGTGGTCAGCCAAGCAGCCAGCAAGTGACAGTTTGAAAAAAAAAAAAAAACGGATGAAGGAAGTGGCATGAGAAAGGACTGGAATGTAAAGATGACAAGATGAGAGGTACAGAGGTGCCCTTGCTGTGATGTGTGAGTGTCAGAAGCTCCAGTTCAAAGAACCAGCCAGCCAGCCGGCGAGCCGGACCCGGCAGCGACGCCACGAGAGCGGGACGGGGCTTGTGTGTCACTCAGGAGTGCCTCTGCGCCGCACGCACAAGAGCAACTTTGTCTCTCTTTTCACACACACACACATTCATGAGGGAGGTTCAGAGGGCGGGGGCTTATATTAATCTTAAACTGTCAGGCTCTTGCACTTCAAACGAGATGTGGTGGAAATCAAAGCATTTCACTGGATCGCGTGTGATTGCACACGGGCGCGCACCGCGGCGTGATGTAGCTTCTGAGGAAACAAGCAGGGGGGTCTGTGCCAGATTTGGCCACCAGTGGTATTTTTGGCCCGTCCACAAGGGCATCTCAAAACGAGCGCACAGAAAAGCCCCAACACGCTCACATCGAAGCGGACACATGCTAACATGTCGCACATTCATGAGACTGGAAAATCTAGTCATACCCTATGGACTGTTTCATATTTTATCACGTTCCAACCACAGTCATTTTAGTAGTATTTTATGTGACAAAACATTAAAAAGTAAAATTTAAGGATAAATGATATAATTAAACGTGCAATAGGAGCTAAAGTTAAAAGAAGAAAATATATACTGTAGACCTAAATCAGGCAGGAAGGTGAATAATTTGGTCTTAACTGTGGTTCTTGTGCTGAAACAAGAATAAGCCATTGTAAAAAGAAAAAAAAGGAAAAAAAAAAAAGAAAAACTGCACAACCTAGTAGCTAAGTAACTCAAATTAATTCAGCTAAAAAAAAGAGCAAAACCATGTCATCCTTCAATCAGTTCATGATTGGGAAAATGGAGATGTCCCTGATTCTAATGTTGGATAAAACCAAATGAGAAAAAAAAAAAAGAAACTTAGAACTTGAAAATATAACAATGCTCTGGTTTTTTATTTTTAAATATAAGAACTATAATCCCGAGCTTTAATACAAAGATTTTTTTTTTTTTAAATCAAACTCTTGGCAAACTGACAAGGCCAAGATTAAAAGAGGACAGGAGGGAAAAAAGAAGACTGACAACGTGTAAACGTGGTGCAAGATAAAGACAGAGAATGACTGGGGTTAAATGGCTACAGACAGACGAGACGGAGAGAAGGACAAGTGTCTGGATTGAAAAGAGAGACGGGAAATGAGTAAGAAGGCAGAGGGGGCAGAAACAGTCGGAGTTTGCCTTTAAGTCCTGACAGTGCATGCTCACACTCATTCACACTTTCTCTCTCTTTCCCTCTTCCTCTCCCGGGAAGAGAGAAGGTCAGCAGTCACACTTCACACTCACTCCGCCACAGGCTAGCCAACATGTGTTAAGATAATCAAAGGAAATTTCAGTCCTAATTACAGCGCCGAGTGCTCACCACGCGCCATCAGATGGTAAATCTAGAGGCTTGCCGAGAAAAATGACTATTCGGAGGCAATCTCACAGGGACAGAGACGTAAAAAGAAATTCATGGTGATGTTCGCTATCACACGAGCGTGTTATATTTCAGAGAGGAGACTGCCAGAATGTGGGACTCGGCCCCAAAGCACGGGCCATGTCTGCTTCAGAGCTTTGTGCTGTGCCTTCCTCCAGAGCCCCAGAACACAGCTGGAGGTCTCTGGGATACGGCGTCATCTCGCAGGCTCACTTTCACCATCTTGAATTATGTAATTCACAGAGAGCGCTTTAGGCTTTATTTACTATCGGAGCAGACTCGTGGTGTGTCAGATGCGGTTTTTCTCAACGACGGCTTAAAATGCGAAGGACTGAAAGCAATCGCGAACAAAGACTGCGAAGCTGATGATTCAAGGGGTTTTATTGTTTTAAGTAAACATCTGACAGAGTGTTGTTGAGTCTACCTTCTGAAAACAGAAAGAGAATAGCAGAAGCCAGAGAAGGAGAGCATTAATGAGAGCAGTAGCCAAAAGGCTCCTGGTAACACAGGAGGAGCCAAAGAGATCCACGGTTCAGGTGAGGTGGTGGCATTTATCGTATCGTTTATCATTTACCGTGACACGTTTCTTATCGTGATAATATTTTGATTCCTCGTTGTCGCAACATATTCAAATTGATGACATTTAAAACCCCTAAAATGCTCCGTATTGTCAGGATTGTTATTTTTACAATTTTCAACCGTTTGTTCCATACAGGTGTAGCCATGAATATCAACAAATTTTAAAATTATAATTAAATGCATTTCAGCGATAAAAATCACTTCTTAACTTCTTTACGTGATTGCGCATTACAAATGGGAATGTTTTTTTTACATGCATGTCGTGCGGTCACAGTCGTACGGATATCTAAAAAAAAAAAAGGAGAAATAGTTTTTGTTATTACAGCAGTACCACACACTATCTTCATAAATCTTTAAACGCATATCGTTCAGGAAGGAGGATCTCAGGACCAATATTGATGCACTCATCAAATTTGGCCCCATGCAAGTGTTGCTAGGCGACCTTACCTTTTTGGTTTAGCAACATACTGCCAAAAGCATGCTTTTTCTTCAGCAGACAGAGAAACTGGACAAACTGTGGCAGAAAATTAACTTCGCCTTTTGCTCTGAACAAATCACCCCCACTGAATTAGGGAGCATCATAATGTGGGATTATTATTTTTTTTTTTATCAGTAAGAACAGGAAAGCTGATCGGTGTTGATTATGGATAAAGTTAAATATAGGGCAAGAAAACCTGCAAAAGATTACAACACAGGTACACCTTCAAGCAGAACAACAATGTTGCACAACCACAACAACAGTGGATAGTTTAGATCGAGGTATGTAATAGAAGGTTTGAAAATTGCTGTTCAAAGATGAGCTTCATCCCTGATCTCAGATTCATAGTATAAATCTACAATATTTAGGAAACAAAGCATCAGTTTTCCTTCCACAATAAAACGCTATTTTATTTTAGACACAAAATCCCAATGAAACAGAGTTTTGCGGCAAAACCGGGACAACTGTTCAAGGAGTTCAGGGCACTGCAAGTGCGAAAGGCACTGGCCGTCTTCCAGCTGGAAGACAAAGTTGCAGACAACATTAAACTTCACACACAAGGCAACTTATTCATATTGGCAGCCGGGCGCTTCCTGCTGACGATGCAGCACCAGGTGTCACCGGGGTGAAGCAATGAAGTTTGCAGGAGGAGAACGCTTGCTCAGAAGCAGGTTTTCAATTACGCAATTTCCCCGAGTACAAGCATTGAGCTTCAACTTTCCAAGTTTCACTCTTGAACTTAGCTTTTTACAAATTACATCCAATCCGACTTACAGCACCACGAGCTCAAGTTGGTGGGACGCATTCAATAAGGAAATGAGACACGGCTATTGAACTCCGGGGGCAATCGTGTGGAAAAACCGAGACATTTTCTGGACGTGGCATTGTGTTCTGATGCGCCCAGGTAGAGCGGCGAGGGGCGCATTCGCTATGTGGCATCTGTATGTGGCTAAACAAAACATCAATCTATGCATGATCCATGAACATGCATTTTCCCCACCACTAAAAAACAAAAAGATACGGAGCAATGCCTCAGGAGAACTTCTCGTTCTCCCGCTCGTGACTTCTTTTTTTTTTACACGAGAGGTTCAACAAAACTCAGGAGTTTTGGGGTTTTTTTTCTTGTGAGCATGAAAACCTCAAATATGTATAAGATGACAGGGAAAAAAAAAAAAAAAGAGAGAAAAGATCAGGATTCAGATGAGGTTTGGTGCTTTTTTCCCCTCTTGCAACAATCAGGAAGCCCTCAGGCGGCTACATGCTACAATTGCTCACCGTTTTCTTTATCGGAGCTAAAAACCCCAAACGCTGAGGCAGCATTAGGAGCCACTCTCACCCATCAGTCGGGTCAGGTGTCTTGATCAGCTTTGGAGAGCTGTTTTGGAAACGGTGCTTCCATGTGCCATTAAACATGTCTGGATAATGTGCCGCACCTTGCTGGAGGAATTGAAATTAAATAAAACCAATAGCATAAAGCAAATCAAAGCCTCCCGGAAGACGTGCGAAATCTCCAGAGATCGTCTGAGGAGCTTGTCGTTCACGCACCGCTTAACAGACTTCCGAGCCTCGCCCTCAATGTGCGACCCAACTCTGAAAAAAATGAATTTCATGTCGTCGGTGATAGCAGGAGTCAATGCTGGTCTGTTTTAAAATCACATCACCTTTTTTTTGTTCTTTTTCTTTTTGTTGTTGTTGTTTCTGACCCTTTTTCTAATAATTTTGTGTTTGCGGTTTTTTGCGGTTTGGAGTAACGCAGCTTTTACATAACTTTAAATGCTGTAATTTCTCTTACAGCATTTAAATTTATGGCATCTAATGTGCCATAAATGTACACTATGGATACATGATGTTAGAAAATTATGCAACGGCAAACTTTTTAGTTTAATATTTAGACAACACAGCTTGGGATGAACATTTTGCTGACTCCTTCGTCTCTCGTCGGTCATTGCCAAACTTTCACTCGGTTGACCTTTAGCATCACGGACGCCATCGTCCACTGCGAGTCTCTGCTGCAGGGACTCCAACCTGGTTGAGCATATTATTAACATCGAAAGTGTACATTTCTATTTTGATGTGACGATTATGTATTTGTGTACATAATATGTTGCTTTTATGTTGTCCCTTGTTAATATATCAAGTGGTAAAAATGTGTGTAAAACTTTGCTGGTATTCCGCTGATGTCGAAAAACCACAATTTCGCAATTGGGGTATTTCCATTAAATAGGAAAATCACAATGAATAAGTTTGTTCATTTGATAAGTAATTATCAAGTGAATTGCAAGTAATTACTTCTTTTTTTTTTTTTTTTTTTACATAAGTTCAGGTTGTTTTGGGTAGCTTTTGTCTTTGATGAATATAATTGTTTGACAAATTGTTTGATATTTAAGTACATATCTCTGATATTAAAATTTATCAAAATTTTGGAAACATTTAACTGGTAGGTTGGGAAAAAGCAGCAGGACCGCAGGCTGTTGAGAAATCATTGCTTCCTGGTGGCGTGGGCTGTGCTAACGTTTTAAATTTTACCCAGTCGCTAATGTTTGTTAGTGACGTATGTAATGAGTTTGCCGCTAAGCTTACCGGGACGTTTCGTGCATAAAAGAGGAATTTATTTTCAAACTTCCCCCACATCTTTGCCGGTCTGCTAACAAACAAAGGCAACTTTCACGGCGGGTGAAGGTTCACTTTCACTGCAAACATCTCATTTCAACCGGTTTCGGCTTGTAGAGTCCAGAAAACGTGGAGCCACTTACACTTATGAATGATTTATGTGCAACAGGGGGACTTTAAAAGGCAATTCAAAGCCATAAATCATCATTACATATTACACCCACCACGAGTTTCATAAATTACAACCCTGCAGTAAACATCACGCACACCCTCTCCCCCCATCAACCACACAACTGTACAGTCGCTGAACATCCAAGCACAACTAAACCTTCAGACGGAGAAGTAGCACTTAGCCGACCTCGGCTCTTTGCGCCGAGTTCTCTTGAGCAGCTTCTCTGCGTTAACTGTAGAACCCTGGGCAGGGATGAGCACCCGAGTGTGTCCAGGACTGTCAAGCAGTGACTCGCTCAGCAAGTAATTGGCCTATTATTGGTGAGAGCACAGAAACCACAGAGTCAACGGAGGATGAAACGGAGCAACCGATCAGGATAAATAAGTGGTGGAAGAGCCAAATCGGCAAGTGGGGCATCACAACACATCAGAGATTTCCTCCGCACTTTCTGTCTCTCTCTCTTTCTCCCTGCTCACTCCATCCTTCATTCACACTCCTCCAGTGGGAAGCCCTCCCTTTTTCCTCCATCATATTCACTCCCCTCAATTTCCCCCACCTCACCCTCTCTGCCTTTGAAGATGCTTTGTTTTCTTGACTTGCCTCTAATCTTCAAATAGGGTGATCTAATAATGGCCGCAAGAGTGCGTGTGCAAGCGAGTTCTGTAGCTCTGAGCCTTACGTGTGTGTATGTCTATGTCTAAGCGTGCTGTACATGCCAATCTAGCACGCATGTTGTGTGTTTGGATGCGATAGATGCATGCGTGCTGACGCGTCCCGACACGTTGCCGTGGGTGCTGTTTGGATGTCATGCTGTGCCCTCCCAGGGTCTGTCTGAGGTGCGTGTGTGTGTGTCACAGAATGACGGCTGGTACAGTCAACACACAATGACAGTTGGATATTAACAAACCTCCAGAGGCGAAAAGGGGGCCGGAAGAAGAAGCAAAATTTAGAACAAAGGCTTAATGATATACATAAACCAGAAGCATAAAGCACCAATCTATTTTACTCTACCGCCAGAAAAAAAGGGAAAAATGGGAGCTGTCGTAACGACGACTATGATCTTGACCAGTTCATTCCAGTTCCACATGCAAAGAAGGTAAAAAGAGCAAGCCTTTTCCTGCAGACTTACAAAAATAATACATGAATACATTGCCGTGTGAAAGTAAGAAAACCTCCTGTGGTTAACATTTGGACTTATTAAAATTGTAATTTTCAGTGTAGTTTATTGGGATGTAATATTGTGAACTTACAAAAACTTGCACAGAAGGAAACAGTGCAAGTTTTTTAAAAAAAAATTTGTGTGTGTGAATTACATCAATTTTTAACCTCCTAGGTTACGAACACGTCTGCAAAACGCCGCACGTCACGAGTCGACTCCGTTAAACACTCCCTTTCACCGCTTGCGACGTTTTCCAGATTGTGGGTATTTGGTGCGCAGCGTAGGCTGAATAAACTGCTCCGTTTACAAGCCCGTCTACTCAGCCTTCATACGGCCAGATAAACGCATTCATTAGAGCGAAAAGATTACCTTTAAAGAAAGAGAGACCTTGACAATGAGCTGGGATGAATTCAAATAGTCTATGAGTTCTCCCTCCTCCCCTCGCTTAGCTGCAGAAGCGGCCAGGGTTTATTTGGATAGTAAAAAAAAAAAAAAAAATCTTGTAAGGCAAAGACCTAATTGAATTGCTTTGGATGGTAAGAGGAGCTCAATACCCCTTAACAGGTTTGAGGGAGGATGAAGGGAAGGAGGGGAAGGGCATGAGGAGAAGAAGCACAGGAAGTAAGCGTGGTGGTGGAAGGGAGATGACAGGGTGGAGAATAATCGAGATGGACAGATAAGGAGGGAGGGAGGGAAAGAAAATAAAGAGAGGGGGGTGGGGCTGGAACAATATAAATATATACCAGAATGGAAGACAGATAATAGAGATTGAAAAAGAAAAAAAAAACGTGGAAAGCGACTAATTCACTTATCAGCGTGTGCATCTTGCTGTCTTCAGGGGGAGGTAATGAGCTCACTCCTGTGCATAACGACACCGTGTGAGTAAGCGATCGGTCACTAACGCCGCTGACTAATTGTCACTTTCTCATAAACAGCGGTGGCCTCGGCGCCGGCAGGTTCCTCCAGCGCGTCGCGGGCTGCCCACGGGCCTTCTGGCATCCGCATTTCCTTTACTTTAGAACAAACTCAACAAACGCCACGCCGGCACAAGACGTCTGGGCTTACACGCTCTCTATCTCTCTCACACACACACACACCCAACCCCACACACATACCACTCCCGCCTGTGGCATTAAGGTCATCCTGCCACATCTAATAAACTCTCAGCAAGGACTCAGTAGGCAGTGGCATGGTGTCCACTTTGCTCTGCTTAGGCGGCATCTGTCCTAAGCCTGATTTGCAACGCGTCTGTTGGACGTCTTCCGAAGCAAAGCGCAATCTGCGACTTCTTACGACTCCCTCCGTTTCTTGGAGTTCGGTTCGACTAAAGCGCTTAAATGTCAAGTTGGGTTATATATAATTCCCCCCCCCCACCCCCCATGTTCAAATATGGTCTCTATTGGTGAAAGAAAACGAAGGCTCTTACCAGGATTCTGTCTTCTGACTTGCCGCCTCTCGTCTCCTGCTTGATGGCTCGCACAAACTTAACGGGCTGTTTGTCCAAAACCTTCCTGATGCTCTCTGGGAAAAAATTTGAAAGAGGAAAAAAAAAAAAAAAAAAAGATAGAGAGAGAGGGGAAGAATATAAAATACATAGTTATCTAATAGAATAACTTAAAAGACAGTGGAAGGGTTTTACAAAGAAAATTTATACAATATAAATATACAGCCGGGGCTGAAGAATTAGTGTAAAAGCTCATATAAGTAAGCACCGTCTTTATTGATAATCAATATTGGCTGAAGTCAAACCGCTGCTTGCCAAAATATTGCTGTTTTCTTACTTTCTGCTCCCTGATGGGTCCTTACCGAGTCGTTTCCCCACATGCAACATAGAGACATTGAAAGTTACTTCAACCAGAAACGCTGGCAGTTTCCACATTCATAAATGATCATTATTTTGTAACGAGTGATTGGAGCCATTCGGTTCCAGGACTGTTCAGAATCAGTCCCAAAGTTTTGATGTTAGCCTGCATCACCTATTCCAAAACCAGTTTTCATGTACGCTTGGTGTCATTGTCCCGTCAGAAACCCCAGCACAGACAAAGTTTTGGCCGTCCTACTGAAACCGTCAAGCCCAGAAGACTGGAAAACGGTTGGCATTTCCAACCATTAACACTCGAGCCTCTAATGCAGTGTTTCCCACTCCTGGTCCTCGGGGCACACTGTCCTACATGTTTTAGAGGTTTCCCTGCCTTAATGTGCCTGATTCAACTGATTGCAGTTCAACAAACGCCTGTTACTCAGTCATCAATTGAAATCAGCTGGACTGGAGCAAGGAGAAACCTAAAACAAGCAGGGCAGTGTGCCTGGAGGACCAGGGTTGGGAAACACTGCTCTAATGAACTGGAAGCTGCTGGAACACCAGTGTTACTGTCAACATGGACCAAGAAAGTGTGAACCGGGAGAGAAGCCCATACTCCAAAACCTTTGAGTTTGACAGTGATTCAGAGCTGCTACAGCCAGAAAGTCTCCTAAACAAAGGTTTTATTCTAAGAGGAGCAGGGGCGCTGCCAGGAATCTTTGGCCCAGGGACAAAAACTTTAATTGGGCCCCCCTTTGGACCTGCTGTTGCAATTTCTTGAGTCTATCTGGACCATCAAAAGTGTCACAATTTTAAAGGCATGCAACTGCCTTGCTTTCTTTGGGCAAATAGTGATAGTGGCACAATATTTACTGCTTGTGAATTTTACGTGCAACAGTCCACATACTGCATGCAAATAGGTTGCTTAATTTATTTTTAAACATCGTTTAAGATGACTGAAAGGTCTCTCCCCACCAGCAACAGTCACAGGCCATGTGCAAAATATACATAAAGCAATCCAGACTTCTCAAAAAAATGCTATGTAGTTGCATTTTATTCAAGCCGCACTATATAACTTTAAATAAAAAAATAACTTTTTCTGTGTCATGACAGTTTGTTATGAGACAGATAATCTGTGAAAAGATCAATCTCCTCTACTTTCTCCCTGAGATACTATTGCTGGCTACAGATTGTGATTGACAGCGCTAAATCCCGCCTCCTGGTTCTGATTGGTTGAGAGCACTGTAGCCAGTGCTCTCAACCAATTTTGCAAAATATAGCCATTTTGCAAAATGAGCGAATATTCAGGGGTCAATGTGAGATTTCCAAACAAAAGAACAACAGCATGGCTGTGGCTGTATACAGAGCATTTGCAGAAATAGTTTATTATTTGTGCAACTAGTTCACAACTAGATAAACTGGATATGACAGTGCATAAAAATAACTACTGGAAATTCTTCAATTTCACCTCAAGTCAACACGATGATTAAAACGTTTAGATTTTCCAGCAGGATAACGATCTTAAAAACACATTAAAATGGTAAAGTAGGCTAACATTAACCATCTGGAGAGGCCTTCTCATAGTGCCAACTTTACTCAGTAACTCAGTGAGAATACTTAAAAAACACATTTGAGTGAACTTCACCAATTCTGTTGTTTAGATTGGTCAAATATACAAAATTGCACCACAAGTTAAAAAAAAAAAAAAAAGTGAGATGTCAAAATTGAACTTCAAGTGACCCTAATATGTTTTAGGAAAGATTTACACTAAATTCAAGCTTCCAAATTTTGTTTCTACAATTCACTGAAGTTGTCGCATAACCATTCCATACTGAAAAAAAAAAAAGTTAAATTTGATCATGGAAAGCACACGGTGATTTACATTTATGCTAATGTTGGTTATATGCAAAACTGCAGAAAACTACAAAGTAACATCTTGAGCTGCTACAGCAACAGTAGCAGCCCAAGATGTTATGAAGAGAACAGAGGTGCTCCTGTTGTAATGGGGTTTATATATTTAAAGTGAAAACCACAGCAACTATCGATTGTAGCAATACTGTGCTAGAGGGACGGCTGTTATCCTCAATATTCTCCCGCTTTCTACTAAAGTTAAATCCCTGAAATGAAGTGACTGGGTGGGAGGGGAAGCCAATTTCCCATGTGAATTCGGATCCCACCTTTCACTCCGACCCCTATTTAGTTATTTAAATTGATACAAACCTTTTAAAGCTAAATGCTGACAGAGAAGTACAACTTAATATGGTTAATTCACTGCCAATATAACACGAGAATTATGACTTCTATATCAGCACAGATGCAATTTCAGCACATTGGGTCTTCACCTCTGAGTGAAATATTTGTAAATCATATTCTGAGCTTCGGGTTTAAAAGCTCTCGAACATGATCAACTGTGCTTTCTCCATTAAGAATGATTTGCTAGAAGAGGGAAATAAGATTTAACAAAATATAAAAAGGCATTTTGTGCATGGCCATGATGACCACCATGTAAAAATTTGCTTTATGTTAGGGTTGAACAACTGAACGAGAACCTGCCAGAGAGTTGAATATGCAAAAAGAAGAAAAGATGAGACACTGCTGACGACAACGCAAACAATTTGGTGCTCAGTTTTGTTTCATTTCATCATTTTCTCAACATCTGAACAGTAAAACTTTTATTTGGGAACCATCCGGAGATAATTTGTTGATTTGTGTTTCTTCCATGTCAAAATCTTCCCTAAAAGATTCCTTATGTTTTATTGCAAATGTGAAAAATAAAAGGAAAAATCACATTTCTTATCGTAAATATGGAATGCTCATTTAAAGACAGCCATACAGGAGATGTACTGTCAGAGACAAGGAGCCACATGGAAAACTAACAATGTGTTCAAGAATGAACTGACCTCCCTGCTTCACTTCACTTTCAGAGCTACAGCACCTTTCAAAAGTATTCTTACCTCAAATTTTTTCGCATTTTGTTACGTTGTAACCGTATACCTCTGTGAGTTTTATTTGGATGGAGTTTATGTGCCAAAAAAAAAATGTGCGTGGTTGTGAAACGGAGGAAAAATACATTGTTTTAACACATTTATTTTGCGTTAGAGTTGTGATCGTCCCTCTTAAGCCACAACTTTGTAAAACCACCAGATGCCAGGTTTCAGAAGTGTCTAACTTTCTGCTTTATCTGCTTTGCAAAGTAACTCCAGCTCAGCCAGACTGGATAGAGAGTGTCTTTGAACATCGGTTTTCCTAATTGGATTTAGATTTGAACTTTGATTAGACCATTCTAACGCATGGATATGCTTTGATCTAAATCATTCCTTTGTAGTTCCCTGTGTTAAAGGTTGCTCTGATAGAAAGTGGACCTGCACCCGTCTCAAGTCCTGAGCAGACTCTGTTTTTTCTTTTCTATTAGTACTGCCCAGTAATTAGCTTGATTTATCACTTAGAATTTTGTATTTTTCAACAAAAAGTCCAACTTTGGTCTCATTTGGCCGGAGAACCTTCGTTCACGTCTGCTCTATCCTCTGCATGGATTGTGTGAATTGTGATTGTATGTCTCTCTTTCGACAATGACTTTTTTCTGGCCACTCTTTAAAAAAAAAAAACATTTGAGGAGTGACATACCAGTCCTGCTAAAAGATTCCTCCACTTGATCAATGGATCTCAAGAGCTGCTCCGAAACGATCGCTACTGTGATTAATGCTCTCCGTTCCTTCCTCGTGAGTTCAAGCGGATGGCCGTGCCTTGGTAGTAGATTTGTAGAGAGCCGTCAACAGATTCCAACACCTTGGCTCTGGTCTCTCTCCAGTTAAAGTTACCAAAGGCTTCTTGTCCTCTTTGATTTATGCTCTCCTTGACCAGCCTGTCGACTTTGGCTTGAAAGTCATGTCGTTGGTCGGTTTGGAGGTGCACCGTGCTATTTGTTTTCAAATTTATTGAACAAAAAACAGTGAGATGTTCCAAGCAGGGAATATTGTTTCATGACCCACCCTTGCTGTAAACTTCTCCATTGTTTTCCCTTACCCGTCTGCCAAGTTCCTTGGTTTTCACAAAGCTGCTTGTTCACTTTGGTTTTCTAACAAACCTCAGAGGGCTATATTTACTGCAGGGCTGAAATGATTAATTGGATTAATCGATTATTGAACCAACTGATTCAGTAATCGATTAATCGTTAACTGGAGTGTACAGAATCAAAGCAAAAGGTCATTTGCTGAAAAAAAAAAATATCAACGTGTTCAGAGTTTTATTTACACCAAAACTGCACAAATTATGCCAACATTTTGCATTTAAGACAACGCTTTCAAATGTAAATATGTTTTACCCAAAACTCCTCAAATGGTATAGGTTTAGCTTCACCTAGTTCAAGTTCACTATAGTTATAATATTTTATTGCATTTTAGGCAGTAACATATTTTATTTTCTTATTTCATGTATTTCTAATATTAAAAAAAAAAAAAAGGCTTACGTGTTTAAATGAAAAATCTGCAAATTTAACAACCGTTATTAGATTAATCGATTAGTTGCAACGCTAATTTACTATTGCTGTTTAATTACACTGATGCCACATACTAATAAGGAGACTTCTGATGCCCCTGTTTTCATTTTGGGGCATCAAGTTAAGGGGGCTCAACAGAAATGCTTGTCACAGTTTTCCATTTTGTTTTGTAAAAACAAAAATTGAAAGCCACGTGAAATTTTCTTTCCACCTCACAGTCATGCACGACTCTATTTGTTACTACTTTATAGTACTGTGCTGCTTAATGCACAGCTGCAATGTGGTAGAACATGAAAAAGTAAGCCCGAGTTCTTTTAAAAAGCCGATGCACAACCTGCGAGAGAGTCACACTACGTCAAGCTGGTCGACCCTCCCTGAGACGTGCTCGAGGCTTCCTCCACTTACAATTTCAATTTCCAGTGTTGAGCCACAACATGTTCCGCTATTACACAAACATAATGTCAACCTATATCTTCTGACGCCAAGCGCGCGCGTATGCCAACAAGCTGCGAGATATATGCGTGGCCCACATCCCAACCAAGCCCGCCACTCGAAATGAGCACTCATGGAGTTCAGCAGATGGAGATGCAGCGAGTCGTGCTGTGTCACGACACTCCATTGTGTCAAATTTTCCCAGACTTCTCCCACCAGATTGCAATTCTCCCCCGTCCGTCCGGCAGCGGCGGTGGAAGTTGGCTGTCACGCCTGATCGAGCAGCGGCAGATGCGGGGAGGACGAGGCGGGGGCGGGCGCAGGGAGCTCGCTGGTGGATTGAAGGAGGGATCAGCTGAAGGCAAACACGGAGTTATTGGCATTAAGGCTGGGTAAGACCCAATCACTTAAACCATTTAACTTACTATGCGGCCCCCCGGTGGCCTGCCCGGGTGACCTCAGGATCTGCTCACGAAGGTGTAAAGAGGGACAGTAAGAGGAGGAAGGATGGAAGCCAAAACAGACTCTCCTGCTCACTTCCTCTCTGAATGTTTGAAAAATGTACGTACACTTCAAAAATGAACGGCGCTGGGCAGAAAAAATACTAGCCACTTGAGTTGTTTACTTATATTCATACACATTATATTTCAAATGAATATAATATTCAATAGCCATTGAATTCTGAAATTATCTGCTTGTTAGATACCAAATACCATCAAGATAAAAAGTTGGTTTATGTAATTTAAGGCTCACATATTTATATGAAGTGTTGAGGAAATCTTTCAACTTACTAAAAATTAAAAAAAAATTTCATAAGACTTGGAATTGCAAATTAATTTGTGTTGGAGGAGGATTTGATGTTTGCCGCCAACATTAGCTAGCTTAGCGGCAAAGCTAACACAAGCTGAGTTTTTGAAACCCTAAAGCAGCAGCTGGTTATTAGCGGCACATTTTAACTGCGGTTGTCAAGGCAAAAGTTGGAAGTGCACCTCTTAGAATAAATTTGAACAGTCTAATCCTAATTCAGTAGCACTTCAAGTCCTGCATAGATTAAAAATGCTAAAGTCAAACATGCTAGCAGGTCAAGTTTCATAACCCTGAGGCAGTTCGTGTTAATGATGGAACCTGAGTTGCATGTTGAATGAATTTTTTAACTTACTAATACTTAAAACATTCCGAAGTCTTGAAATTAAGAACAATCCTACGCTAGAGCATTGTGGTTCGCCTCTAATGTTAGCTGGTTTAGTGACTGAGCCAATGTAAATGTCTAACTTGCTAACAAGTTGAATTTTGCAACGCTGAAGCAGAAGTAGTCTGCTAAGAATGACACATTTCAATGGGAAAGGTGTACATTTCATCTCTTAGAATAAATGTAAGCAGTTTATTGCTAATTCAGTAACATTTTGAGTCATACATAGCTTAGCGATACCAAAAAATGCTAAACTTTCCTCAAAAGATAGGTAGCTTAAATTTCTTTCAAGGGCTATACATGATTTCTGGCTCTAGAGGAATCAGTAAGAATGAAAGCTACTTCTTTGGATTGTAAGGATGCTGGCCTGTACAAGACAAGCTTTATTTTCCTCTATGAAGCTCCATTCGTCTCCCCATGATGAATCCAAACAGCATAATGCTTTATGTGATTATTGTTAGTGTTGGTTTGCCATCAAACACAGCAATTTGTATAAGCCAGAAAGGCATCACATGTCACCCCACACAGTCTTTTGAATGCAAAGTTAACATCTGACCTGATAACCTTCCTCTGAATGCTACATGGGTTCTTTTTTTTTTTTTTGTCAAATCCACAAAGTGTTTCTACTATTTCCAACAGTTTTCTCAGACGCTTTACCCCCACCCCCTTCTCCAACTTGCCCTCCTCTGGCAGGTGAGTTAATGAACCAAATGTCGCCTGGTGCTTAGACAGAAGGGGCTTGACAAGGTTGACCTGGTAAACAGCGGGACTTAACTCGCCGCATCAGGATAATCAACAGTGAGAGACGCGCCTTCTCTGACATCCCATCGTCCAAACATGTTGATGCGCTTTGTGGGCTGCACTGTCCGAGAACTCACAGTGTAACACACACACCCAGACACACCCCCACCACCACCACCACCACCACCACCCTCCCCAGTGCGTGCTGCTACAGCCTTCTGCACGCAAACAGCTCCCAGTCACATCCCACACACACACACACACACACGCCCACATACACGCGCGCGCGCGCACGCAGAGAGAGAGAGAGAGGGGGTGGGGGTGCGGGGGAGAAACTCATAATGAATCCATAAAGCGCAGCGCGTTCACACTTAAATGCTTAAAAATAACTCGGAAAATAAACTGGACCCAGCGCGCGCTTCCAGTTACAAGGCAGGTTTTAGTTTTACGGACAGATGAGCGCCAGAAGTGAGCATCCACACACAGAGATCGATAGGACCACAGTTCACGCAAGCAAGCGTGACAGTTTATCATTTTTTGTTAGTTTGTTTTGCGCTTTCAGCGCCCGCATGCGGTGTTAAACTCGTTTTAAATCAAATTCAGAGAGAGAAGGAAAACCAAAAACCCATCCAGTGATCTGTTCCCCTGCGCATCCTCTGCGTTCGTTTCTAAAACCACGTCTCGACCCCACTCTGCTCCTGCTAAACTTACCTGTGATTTCCCTGCTCACGCTGACAAAGCCGGCCGCTGAGTTCTCCTTTGAGGCCATGGTGCGCCGCGCTGCGCCGCGCCGCGCCGCGCTGCGGTCCGTCCAGCCCTTCCGGCCGCTTCTCCGTCCTCTCTCAGCCGTCCACTCGCTGACAGGCGCTGCCCACTTCTTTGACGCTCCCGTCTCCCCCGATCCTGAAAATATCCGGGCTCCGGCAGGTGCTCCTCGGCGTGGCAAAAGTCCGTAAAGTGAGACGCGGAGAGCTGCCGCGGTGCGCACTTGCAATCTCCACTTCGGCACTCAGGAAAAGAGCAGAAAGAGGGGAAGAGAGAGAGAGAGAGGGAGGATGAGGGAGAGAGGGAGGGAGGCAGGCAGACCAAGGAGAGAAAGGGAGAATGGTGACGATAGGGTGGTGGATGCCTGTTTTTTGTTATTGTTTTTCTGTGGAAAAATGTAAAAGAGCTCTGGGGCCAAATTCTGCAGGGCCTAAAATATGTGGCTCCCATCCGGTGGCTGAGACAACAAAAGTAAGGGGAAAGGAAGAAAGGGTCTTAATATGCAGCTGCATAGAAAACTGTTAAAAAGTTAACTTAGTCTGCATTATAGTTAAACAGTCAAATTTACATATTAAATAGCCGCTTGTGGCAGAATGTACCGATTAAATTACGCTTTAAGAAACTTAAAATGTTTTAGTTTTCTCTGCGTTCGATTAGTCCATCTTTATTTTCAACATCTTTTCACACTGATGCAATTTGGTCCAAATATTTGACTGACACAATAATACAACTGATCTGATATTAAAGTTCAATGTCTGTCGCCCTCCAGACTGTAGAGGGAGACATAACTTATGCTGTGATTTATAGTCATGTGTCTTGGAAACTTTGCATTTTAAAACAAAAAGAAAGAAATTAGTTTTGTTACACCTGAAACTATAGACTCAGCCTGAAACTATAGACTCACGCAGTATTTCCTTTTTTTTTTTTTTTAAACTGATTTCTTTAAATCAGTGTCATAAATTGTATGGTTGAAGCAGGAACAAATTGCAGAGAGCGAAAATTAAGACCACAACGAACTTGCAGTAAGGACATAGACTGAGGGTAGGGTAGGAGGAAAACCCAGTGAATATTGAAAACCTGGGAGTTTAAATGCAGAGGAGATGTGATCAGTGACATGAGAACCAGGTGAGTCTAATCAGGGGACTGATGAACAGCTGTGGGAGAGCAATGAAGAGAGGAAACTGAGCGAATGAAACTAATAAATAAGGACGACACGCAGAAAGCCGAATTAGACACAAAACCATCTGCAAATCAAAAAGAGAAAAGAGCCAAACAATAACAGGAGAGAATAAAACAAATTGCATGGAGGAGAACACAAGAAACCGGTAAGAAACTGACAAAGAAATGAAACAATAGTGAGCAACACGGGCATAAATACGCCTTGGAGAAGAAACACAAAAGAAAAACAGAAGCACACCTATTGGTCACGACAACTTCAGCCGTCAGATGTATTTCTGGGCCCAAACACATCAATCAGGTTTCTGAATTCTCCCATCAGTCATTCAGCTCCCCAGAGGCCAGAAACACTCGATTCATTTGATAGAGACAAAAAAAGTTTTGGTTTTTCTTTTAAAGAAAACCGAAACATTAAATATCCGTGGATCATGACGACTGGTGTCGTCGTGCTTAGCCTTCAACAGAGAGCCAAACACTTCAACTTAGAGATCCAGACTCAGTCCGTTTTTACTGGTCTGTTTAAGAGAGTAAAAAAGGTTTTTGCCATTGTAGACTCACTTCGGTCGACTCCTGGAAACGTTCGCCGCTGTCCCGTGTTTTCTCTATTTGACGATGACGAAGTTCCAAAGTCTTAGAAAAGTTTTGTTACCCTTTCCAGAACAATATTAGTCACTTTGCTTCACGTCTGTGCTGAGATCAGGACATGATGTCTTTGTGATTAAAGGCACTGTCTGATTTTCTCAGAAAGGGTTATGTGGAGTAGTTACAAGTAGTAAGTATCTTGCCTGAAGTAAATAACAGAGGGATTGCCATTTGAAGAGTCATGAAGGAATTCTCGTAAAACACACACACAAAAAAAAAAGCAAGGTCATTTTGCACTTCAGGGCTCAAAGTGTTTCTGGTCAAAGAGACTTTGCTGGCTCCTTGTTGGTTCAGCCATCTCAAACAAAAACTATCATTGCCAGAAACATAAGAAAATATTTTGTCATCATTGTGATTTGTTCATTGTGGCAATTCACAATGATGTGTCAAGTAGTCTGAGAACGCAAAAGTTACTTTCTGACATTTTCTGGAAACATTAAGCAGTGTCACTGCTGCTGTGACTCATGTCCTATTGTCTTTCTTTTTCAGCCAGCAACGAGCACCTCGACAGCTATTCCTGAGTCAAAATCTCACAACAAGAGCGGACCAACTTGCTCCTCATTACATCCGTGTCTGTCAGATGCGCCTGGTGACAGGTGAAGCTCGCAAAGCGTGACAGAAGTTAGCATCAACATGTTACATCAAACTCCGGCGGTGTGACGTGTCCAAGACTTTCACGATATTTGAAGTCCCACGGTGTGCGCTGGGTTTTACTCAGACTGACAAATTAACTCTTCAGCCTGTCACAGAGTTTTGCAGGAGCCCGCTAATGACCCACTCTTTCAATTCAGGTGTGTCGGAGCAGAAAATGATCTACAACAGAAAGGACACCAGCAGTCGAAGACTAAAATAGCCAATCCTAGAAAAGTCCAGCTGAGAGCGGGGGCTGCTCGATGAGTTTCCACCATCAATCCGTCGTCGAGGGGCTCAAAACCTTGCTAGAAGCCATTTTTTTTATACGCAAGATTGTTTTTTGTTGTGTCACTAACTTTAGAAGAAGGCTTCCTCATCCTTAAGTGTGGACTGACCGTCCATCAGTTTTACCTGCTTAATTCTTCCAGGGCTTCTGGTGGCTGTTGTGCGTCTCCAATATTTTCCATTCCTGTTCAGTCCAGTGATGTCTCTTGCATACAAACTGGTTTTTAAACCAGATTTTTTTGCCTTTTTTTTTTCTATATTTTTGGGTAGTCAAAGGAAGCCAGAGCACTGTCAGAAAACTAATACATGGAAGAAAATGCTAACTCTAGAAGGATCTCAGATGTTTGGATATTCCCTAAACGAGTCAGACTGTGAAGAAAAGACCTGTTTGGTGCAAAGACAGAATATCTTGCATAGTTGTCTTATCAGTGGTAGTCAAAGCACACAGAGATAGCATAGCAACACAAAATTTTTTAGTTGAGAAAATAATACAAATGTAAACAACTGTTGAAAATAAATGAAAAGACATTAAAATTTAGATTTCTTTACTGGAAAGCTCGGAGGTTGAGTTCTGTTCTCAAAAGGACTTAAATTTATTCCCTGGTTAGAATGTGCGGAAACTTATCAGTCACAACAACTTATGGAAATGCATGTAAGATTTTTCAGTAAAGAGATTTAAGTCATAGTGCTGACAAAATAAAGACCAGTGTCCAACATGTGCACAGCAAAAATAAGACTGTCAAACAAGAGAAAATCGCCAGAACATCCACAAAATTGGAGTAAGCAAAAGAGAATACAAACTAAAATTGAAAAAGATGAAACAAAAACAAAAAAGAATTCAACTACATTCAATAAAGAAACCAAAAAATGAAAACTTTTCATCTATCTGAAGAAACATGACCCGCAATCAAAAGGCCTTTCTTCTTTACACGTCACTGTGGAAGGCTAATTTGCAGCCTTGACAAATGTGTTTTCAGACTTATTTTCCTGTAATAATACGAGGACAAAAAGCAAAATAGAGCCATACATCAAACCGTTCATTCGGAGGCCTTCTCCTCGCGGCCGTGATGGGATTTGCGGCGGCGCGTTGGGAGGCCAGGTAGAAGCTCAAGCTGAATGTAACGCTGATATATGATTCATCCACTTGTCTGAATGGCTGCTACTTGTCAATGTCGGCGCTTGTGCAACACAGTTCAGCCGTTTTTATCAGCGGCAGCCGAAATTAGACGGCGCCGTTTACCTCTTTTAGTGCTAATACATCACTTTCTAATATGACAGATCTGTTCAGGAGGACGCAAACAAATGAGCTGCAGCAGGTGCGGCTGTCGCCAGATTTCCAAAATAAGAAGAATATTGCCCCCTAACCCTCCAGGGCTCCTGAGTTGTTCCACAAAAGTGAACAAGGGGGGAGAGGGGTCTGCCGCATCCTCGCCTCATAACGTATGAGAGATCTTTGTGTTTGCATCTCGCCGAGAGTTGGTGCTGATGAAAGGAGAGCCAGAGGGGGGCATTATGGCAGAAAGAAAACCGGGGTGGGGGCGTTGAAAGAGAAAGGCAAAGCGTATGAGTCTTGAATAAGAGGTTTATAGTCTGCGGGGCTGTAACTGTCTCCAGGTTTCATCGGGTTAAAACTTCATCTCTGTTCAAAGGTGCGCTTGAAAGGAGCTGCCATTATTTATTCATCAGCGCTGCATCTCCTGGATACGTGGGAGTTGGGACTATCAATTACTTTTCTGTCTACTGTATGTATATGAGTCTGCAGCATGAGCCTGAATGAAAGGATTCACATAGGGTGTTTCTGAGGGAGCGACGTGTTCACGGCTGACCAAGAAGAAGAAGAAGAAGAAGAAGCAGATATTCATTGTTGTTCTTTTGTTTTTACTGCAGATAATTGTTCTCTCTTCGGCATTGCATCACAGCTCATGAAGACTCATGGAGAGAAAGAAAGTGAAAGCAAAGAGAGCCGGCTGATTTGAGAAGCAGGATTATCAAAAAGCACTCCTTACTCCTGTGGCTCCGTCTGTAGGTTGGTTGTGTTGCAGCGCTCCCGTTGGGCCGGCCTGCCTGTTAAAAGAACAATAAATCACCTACTGGGCAAATGGCACAGGGAGAGTGGGTCAGTGCTGTAGCATTCACTGGCTACAGACTGCATTCATCCCACTGGCTTTTTGGGATTCAAGATGTTACATGAGATCCTTTAATACATTTGACTGCTATAGGCGGGGGTGTGCACTCTCCATCTGAATACTGGGTGACGGTAAAAGAAGAAAAAAAGAAGAATTCTAAAGTTGTGTTATGGTGCCCTCGTCTGGCTGAAAAACGTGTAGACATCTTGTAATGTTCTGAAAAGGCAGGATCTACGTCGTCATACGGCATGGTAGCAAGCAGGAGCCGGGTTTAAGTAACAAGTCATCAATATGCAAGTGGAGATGAAAAGAAGCAAACTGTGCGAAAAGGAAATGGTTGCGCAGACCGGACTTGCTGGTGGCTACTATTTTGAATGATTCCATGAGCTTTTCCACTTACAATTTAAAACTAAATGTACTTTGAGACTGTTTTAAAGTGGCGCATAATTGTGAGGTGAAACAAATGATTTATGGTTTTCAAATTCTGTGACTAAGCTTTGTTAAGACCATATTTTGCCCATTCCTTCCGAATACAATTGCTTCAGTAAGTGATACAGGACTCAACATAACTATAGAACCTGATACGTGTTTGGACTGTTCCTTTAGATTACTGCCCCCATAGGCGTCTTAAGAATGGAAGATTAGATATAGGTCTGCGACTTGTTATCTACAATCCTTGAGGAAATAGTTGCTAACAAAGTGTGTGAGCATTGAAATAGACCTGTTAGAAGAGTTGGTCAGAGCTCATCATAGCACTTGTGAAAGTTGCAAGTGCATTGGGCATACAGTGGAAATTTTTCTCGTGTGGTTTGATTTTATTTCGTAATTTTTTTTGTTCCAACTGGAAGAATACGTAGTAAAAAGAACTGATCTGAGCTGTGGGTACTCCACAAGTCCATTATCTGAGGCCAAGAGAATATCATATGCGGGTATATAAATCCATAAATCCTGATGAATCCAATCCGTTAGGAAGATTACAGACACGTCTTGAGGACGTAAAAGCCTGGATGTCCCTAAACTTTCTGTTGTTAAATTCTGACAAGCAGAAGTTGTCTTTTTGAGCCAGAACCTCTGAAAAAGAAGGCGCTTAGTCAATCACTTGATCTGGATGATGCCAAATAGGCCTCTGGTAATAAAGTAAAGATCCTCAGTTTAATTTTTGACCAGAATATGTCAAATTAAACAAGCTTTTAGTTTCTTTCATCTCTGAAGCTTATAGCTAAAACAGTGATGTTTGCCCAGTTGTTTGGGGCTCTGCCTCTCCCACTCAGGCTGCTGGAGTGTAAACTGACCACTTTCCTTCACGTCCTTCATCTACTTCTAACCAGGTGGCATTATTAGCTGTTTTTATACCGTTAACTTTATGTTTCAAGTAAGAAGTCTACCTGCTGCACTGACTAATTGACTTCGAAGCAATCTCTGCTCCTGAAAGAGCATGTTGCTATGACGGCATATTGCATTGCGTCATGGAGTACAGTAAGTATCAATCTGAGCATGCATGTGTAACAATGGAAGATTTTGTTTTTACGTGGCTTTCTTCTGTCCACTCATAAAAAGGTCAGAGTTGGAAAGTATATGACTATTAAAAGTCTTTGGACACTTTTCATTTTGTCCTGACCTCAATGTGATTGAAGCTTTTTGTGGTTTTCAATGCATGTTACTGCATTTTTTTTTTTTTTTTAATTTGTGTGACTTTTTATAATTTCATTGCCCAGTTTTCCCTGAGCATAAAGGAATACATTTTATTTAAAAAAATAAAATAAAATAAAACAAAAACAAAACACTAGGCTGCAGTCAACAGATTCTCCCACATAAGCTGTGGCTTCTCTACCACGGGGCTCTTGGGTGTTTCTTTGATTAGTGTTTTCTTTGTGCTGCCTGGCAGTTTATTGCGCTACGGTGTGTCGGTCACGTCTCGAGTGTGTGGTTGCCAAAGAAAACACGTAGGGATAGGAGCAGCATCGCAAGATATTATAATTAATGTGTCTCATTAGAGGAATTGCAATATTTGTCAGGATTACTCTTCATTACACACCAGAGTGAGAATCTTGTCTATGGAATGGTTTTCTTCAAACTCCTGCATGGTGAAATCAAACAGAGACGGGATCTGTGAGGGAAAAGCCTTAACAAGTGAACCTAGTTTATCGTAGCAGTCATATAAAAAGTACAGCCTAAAACACAATTAAGAAACATGAACTTATCAGAAGAGGATCCTGGAATGGCAAGAGCCTGATGAGCTAATTTAGGAAAGGCTGGGGTGAAGGGAAAATTGCCATGTCACTGGATGAATAAAGACCTACAGCTTTGGTTTATCAAGCAGCCCGCGTTGTCCATTAGAGCAGCTGGACTGGAGGAATAAGGTAGCTTTAAATGAACAGTCTTATAAATGAAACACAGAGAGTTTCATATAAAGGCTGCTGCATTTTTCTCTAGCCTAACTAACATTTTCAGTAGATGCGCTGCACAGTTTGTCCTCTACATCTAGGGCCTCCAGGGGGCATACGCTTTCCTCAGCCTTTCGCTGCGTCGACCCCGCTCCGGGAAGCCGAATCATAAGCGGCCAGTTGCTAAATGAGCCTGCATGCAGATCGGGAGCGAGCGTGAAACAGCTGGCTACACACAGGCAGGTCGACTGCGTTTGCGTGTTCAGCTCCCCACCAGAGGCTATACACTCCACTTTGGCTGGATTCCCGCTGTTTCAACACTCCACTTCCTCTTATTCATCTTTTTCTTACAAGTTTGCCTCAAGAGAAAAAAAAAAAAACAAAAAAAAAGCACTGGGCAGTAAGTCGGTGAATTATTTGAAGTAAAACGGGCGGGCGGTAAGGATCGGGGGGATCACTTTTAATACTGGAGAGTGGATAACAGCGTGAGGCGGACTCCTCGGCTTTCCATTTCATGGCTCCACTGATCTGTTAATGTCACACATCGAAGGGCTGAAAAGAGCACTGATTGGACACTAAAGCCTGAAGGGCTTCCCTGTCCTTTCTCAGACATCGACGACGACTTGGATACGAAGATAACTGCTGAGATTTGACATCACCCCGCGATGAGACCTTCACTTTCAGTCACACCATTTACTGAAACAATTTTTTATTTTTATTTTTTTGAGTTTGATGTGGAAAAAGTCAGCTTCAAAATATGAACATGTAGCTTTTCAGTTTAGAGCTCCTCTGGTCTACAAGCCTGAACATTTTTGGCCAATTTCAAAAAATTATTTCAAAACATCTTGAATGCCACAATCAATAAATGCCAATGATAATCCATCATTGGCATTACGGTGTTGGAAACCGATATTTAAATCAAACTTATAAAATTGAGCTTATTTCCATTTTTTGTAGATAAAGTGTGTGTCAGCTGGATGAAGAAACCTCAGAATTTTAATGAGCTTTACTTTTTATTGTATTGGGACTTCATTTTTGGTGAGTGTTCAAGCATTTTGACCAAAAAATATCAGAAAAATATGAGGTGCACTTGAATTCTGGTTCTCAACTCTAATCTGTCCAAAAGTCACTTGATGATTGTCATGATGATGACGACATTGGTGGCAGTAGCGGCAATGGTGCGATAAAACATTTTAAAATATCTAGTGTTTGCTCATAATTCGTGAATAAAGTTGTCCAAATATCATATACTGCAAATAAGACGGCTACACTTATTTGTAACACTGACAAATTCAAAGAATACATGTAGCCGAATACGTACTGGAAGCTGTTCATGAGCAATGCGATATCCCATCCACCACCGTTCACCTAAACGCATCACATTTTCATCATGGCTTTCGATCCAGTCGGACGCTTATATTGAGCTGGGTTCTGGTTCTGCTGGAGGTTTCTTCCTGTTGAAGGGGGAGTTTTTCCTCTGCACTGTTACCAGATGCTCTGTATGACAAATTGCTGTAAAGTCAACAACACAAGCCATCGTCTACCGTTTCTACGTCCAGGAGGAGCAAATGCTGCAAGTCACCGACTCGATGCAATCTGCTGGGTTTCCTTCGAAACTTTTTAAACTACTTTGAATAATTAAATTTAGCCTACAGTCGTGTTTGATACCTAGTATTATTATTTGGAATTAAATAATTTTTATGTAAGGTCCCTGGAGATGACATTTGTTTTGAATTATAAAAAAAAAAAGAAAGACCATGATGGACACAGAAAGAGAAAAAGTGGACACAGAAATTGCTCCAAAAGGTGAACTCAGAAACTGTCCATCTATCTGGTTCTGCTGTTTTATTTTGTACTTCCACAGGAGGGCAATATAGCTTACCTTTGAGGCTCGTTTAATTTCATTGTATTTTTGCATTCGAGATGCAAAAATAATACAAAATATAAAGGGACTTGCTTAGGGGTGAAAGTAGCAATAGGCTCTCAAAACGAATTGTAACATAATTATAAAATTATTTTATAAAATGTCTTTTTTGCAGTGTTGACAGAAAAATAATAGACTGACAAGAGAAAAAGTTAAAAACCTCAAAAGACACCTGTATGATCCATGGCCAGCAGTTTGTTATTACTATTAACGTTTTAATTTATTTTAATGGAAATCAATCAATCTTGAATTAATCTAGATTTCTACTTTACTGGTTTTGTTCTGTTTCATTTGCTTATTTCTGTCCCTGAATTTGTGAATTGCAGCAATTTCATCCTCGTCGATTTATCTTTGTGACCTCCCTCCCACACATTGTGAAGAACGGCGGCAAAAAGATACTCGATATCACAGATTACTGGCACTTTAGACAGCAATTTGTAAACGGCAGCGGCAGGATCATGCTGTGAGGACGTTTTTCCTCAACGTGGACAGGGAAGCTGGACGGAGATTAAAGGAAAAATGTGGGAAATTCGGGGAAATCCCAGAGGAAAGCCTACGAAGTCCAACCAAAAATCTGAGGAAAGGCTTGATTTTCAGACAGGCAGGCAACGAAATAGGTGTTTGCAAGAAAAAGGACAACAAACCAGGAGGGATAGGCCAAAATCTTAGCAGATTATCATGTGAAGCTTCGGGAATAACTCAAGTATTCGACCCAAGTCACAGAATTTCAAAGCAAAACTCCAAAGAGTAAATATTCATACAGTTGAAAAGGCAATTCGGCTAAATACTAAAGGAAAGTTTTTCAAACTTCTAAATCTGGCAAAAGACGAAACAGGAAGTTTAGTCACACAGATTGCAGGAGAAACATAGCTATGTGCATTTTATATGATGTATGTATGAAAAAAAAAAAAAAGTAAACTATTTTACAATCAACACAACAAAAATTTATGAAAAATTCTGTCAACACCTCCGGCGTTTCTAAACCTGGCTGAAGCCGCAGCAGAAAAACTCTCAGCGAGTTCCAGAACAGGAGCCTAATGACAAATCCATTGATTTTTACACAAACATTAACTGCTTTCTCTCTGAAGAGAGTCAATAATACATCAAAGTGAATCTACAATCCAAGCACTTTATCTCAGCTGCCAGTCTGTTGCACAGCATCGACGGCACAAGAAACAGAGGCCTGAAAATGTGACCAAATGGATGTTATCGCTGGCCAGCAATACTTCACAGCCCTATTACCTTGACGCTTAAGAGAGAGACTCCATCGGTCACCGGATATTTATAGTGCGCAGGGATGCACTAAATGCTTAATATAAAATGAACCCTCAATAAAAATCACTAACACCTCTTTCTGTACATTGAAACACTTTTGGAGTGTCTTTTGCTATAAATAGGAAGATCATTTTAATGTTATTTATTTTTTTAATCAGCCATGTTTTGAAAGCTAATGGAAGAACTGGCACGAAATCAGCTCAGTGCTTCCTCACACTCGCCTTGAGTCGCTGCCATCAGGCTGGGTTAGGGCATTTCTTAATGTGACAATCAGCCAATGGGGGAGGGGGGGGCGGGGGAACAAAAAAACATTTGAAGTCCTGAAAGTAATATCTAAAGAATATGCAATTTCCATGCAGATATAGTACGGGTCAGAGATTCACCCTTCAGCACGACAACAACTCAACACAAACAGCTAAAGTCAAATAGCTGAGATGAAAACAACTTGTGAAAATGCCCCAAAATTTCAGTTAAGAATCAATGGCATGACTTGAAAAGGGATTTTAAGGCCAGTCTGTTTTGCTTTGAGGTATTTAGCGAAGAATAATGAGGGGAAAAAAATAACTGTTTCTAGACATACAAAAACACAAAGTTTTATCGAGTCTTTTTGATCTAGTTCCCAGTGCAAACAACTTAGTACACTTGAAATAACTAAGTAGGAAGATGTAGGAGTTTGGTGATAAGTCAATATTAATAATTAAAGCTGCAAGCAGCCTCGAACGGCCCTCACAGCTCAGCGCCGCTCCGGCGACGCCGCCCGCCAGCCATTGCAGACGCTCTTGCGCAGTTCCCGCACCCACCAGGCGATATGCACCAGGCGATATGCACCAGGCGATATGCACCAGGCGATATGCACCAGGCGATATGCACCAGGCGATATGCACCGATGCGTTGGGCAGCGCTATCTGACGACGCACCAAAAATCTGGTGGAGATCGACTGATGCAGTGAGGAGATATAGCTGATGGAATAACCTAGGGGGCGCAGTGGAGTCAAATTACTTAATTTCTGTTAGACAAAATTAAATATTTGGGTTTATTTTGGTTCATCAGAACGTCAAGGTTCTCATTGTTGAGTGTGCCTCGCAGCTGTGGTCAGCTGTTCACTGCAGATCAGTGGAGAGGCCGCCACAGCTGCTGCTGCTCACGTCGCGCCCATTGAGGAACAGAGCAGATATGGAAAAGCTCACTACTTGGGGCAGAACTGAAGCAGATATTAAGTGGTTAGTGCCAGTGGAAAAACTCCTTAAAGGTCTGACATGCTTCACGCGAGGTGCCAAAACTGGTGCTTACTGAGCCAATTTCATGACAAAAACGGCTTCATTTTGTTAGCAGAAAGGCATGTGCCTGCTGAACTCAGCACCAGACGTGGCTCAAACTATGTCAATCTTTTGCTCTTTGCAAAGTGTTGTCTGATTGGTCAGACGTTTGATGCCATGCTGATGTGGGAATGATGGTTCTCTTTGTAGCACAAGTTATTCTTAGGGAAGCTCAAATGTGAAAAAGTGGACTGATGTTGATATGCGACAGTAATACTGCTGTTAATAAAAACATAAATTCCCCCCCTCCCAGAAAAAATTTAATAAAATCTGTGACTTTAACATCGACAAACACTTAAGCCAGGTACGCAATGAAAATCCTCTGACAGAGTCGCCATAAGTTTTTAAAAGTCCGTTGGTGAATTCAAGCGTCCATCTTTCGCAAGTGAGACGGAAATACAGCGTTCGCGTTCATGCATTAGTAGGGATTAGAGTTAAAAGGCTCCACAGTTAAGCACACTCCATTTAATTCAACAGCATCGCTTTGAACCAACTGAAGTGGAAGAGAGGGTAAATGTTGGAGAATTTAAATCCGTGACAGAAACAGATGGGAGTCATGACTACTGCAGAATCTACCTTACAGCTGAATTTGCTCACTGGATGATGCAACTCCCCTGTATGTTCGGGAGTCTCTCTATTGCAAAGCAGCACTTTAAATCCCAGTGTGCTACATTGTCGGGGATTGCGATTTAAAACTTAACACAAAGTTATGAGTATCCGCAGATGACATTGGGCTGCAGTCTACATTGCATGTAAAGGATTTCTGCAGTCCGGAGAACCTCAGCTCAGTGAGCGGTACCTGCAGATCTTTATTCATTCAGACGTTAATTTGCTCGGCCCATCTGGTCCCTCTCTGAGGCCAGAAATCCTCCCTTCGCCAGCCCTCCACGCGCACTCGGAGCAAAGCATGACTAGCAAAATGAGTCTTGTTTTGGCTGAAAATGATCTGAGGGAAAATGAGAATAAGTAATGTGGTACTCATTCACAGCAACAAAGCGGCAGCCCTATTGTGTCAGGCAATAAGCATAGTTAATGCGATCGGGTTCTCCGGGGACCTGACTGTGCATTCACAAGCAGGAACATTAACGAGCACAGAAATGAAAAGTTAAATTGATGAGCGAATAAAACAAAAAAACAACGGAGTAGATTTCACTTAACGGAGCAGCTCGTGTTTGCCTCCTTAACAGCAAAAGGCTTCTGATCTCGATTAGTTTTCTGCGGGGCGTTGATGTTTTACATTTGGGGGAAGTTCGCAGTAAGGAAGAGCGTTAAATCATGTCAATATATTTCTCACTATTTCTTGTTTTCTAGCTTGGCTTAGCTTAGCTTGCAGTGAGCCGTTATGGGAATGGGCTGCTAAGTTTTGAAATGTTGCAAAAAAAAAAAAAAAAAAGCAAATTTGGAACGTTTCCATTTACTTGTTTGGATCAGTTCAACCAGGCTCAGATGTTGATGCTACACTGTAAAAGGTTTCAAACTAGCATGCGGTGCACATCTCAGAAAAACTGAGAGTTAGACCTCTGGAAGTAGACATTTTCTGAGTATTGTGCCTCTGGTATGGCACAGACCCACCAGTGAATGGGACAGTTTGTTACGTTGGAACTTGTTTGGGAAATTTCTGTTTCCCTTTTGTGATTTAACTCTTTTTTTTTTCTTTTTTTTTGTAGAAAAGTTCAAAAGTTCCTTGTGCAAAATTAAGGAAAATATTCAAAATTTTGCCATTTACATCAACTTATTCTAATACGATATTTCAAAGTGTGCTTAAAAAAAAAAAAAACATGTTAATTGAAACATGGCTAGAAATTGACCACCTTTTCCCAAAGGTGATTTGAAAACATCTTCTAATAACGACACATTACTACTACTTTTATCCTTTTCATATCTAGAGTCAAAGCAATGGTTTAAAGTTTTTGTTCTTTAACATCCAAAGTGTGTATATTCATGCAAAGCAGAACGGTTTTGTTTCAGAAGATATTCAGTAGAATGGGAGTGTGTTTTTGTAAAGTTTTTCTCTTGACATTTCCAAGGTGAGCCGAGTGGCTCTTTGTGTTTTCACAGTGGAAAGACAGTGGGGATCCTCACAGAGGACCTTTTCCGGCTTTGTCTCTCGGGAAACAGCCGCATGGCCACGTTTTGACACCTCTTCCAGAGGAAAGGTTGTACATAAATTTTACAAGGCGACACAGCTTCATTATTTATTTAGTCTTTATCCAAGATCAGAAATGACACCTTGGCTTGGCTTATCAGACCCTCACTGGCAGGAAGTAATGAAGGTGAAAATGCATGATTATGACAAAAATGCTTGAGTTGTGACAATCCTCACCAAGATTATTGTTTAAGCTGTTCCTGTAGAAATGCAACATACTTACAGTGTCTTGCCATGTTAATCCTTTATACATTTTTGCTACATTACGTTGACAATCTTCAATGCTTTTTGCTGAGATTTAAATTGGCCAACACAGATTTGTGTATGATCCACATTTTTTTTATTACACCTTTATCTGTAACTGAAGCAATATAAATGTTGGGACATGTCTCTATGGGCTGCACGGTAGACTAATTGGTAGAAGTGTTGCCCCGCAGCAACATTCTGGAGTTCTGCATGTAGTTTGCATGTTTTGCGTGTGCATATATGTGTGTGTTCATTTGTCCCATTTGTGATTTACTGACGACCTTTCCAGGGTGTATAGCCTTCCATTTGTCCAACGACCGCTGGAGATAGGGACGAATCGACTTTGGAGCTTTTTGACCGTTTCTCAGATTAATGCTCTCCTCGTCTGGCCTCTAAACTTGAAGATAAAAGTCATGAACATTGTTTACCTACTAGACAACCTCCTCTGGCAGCGCTGGAATTCATTTTAGGGTATCAGAGTGGAGAGTAAATATAAATCCGTGCAACACGTTTAAGAGGTTTCTTTTCCTTCCACTTCATGAATATCAACTACTTTGTGTTGGTCTGTCAGATAGAATCTCAGTGAAATACATTAGAGTTGAAGGTGGAACTCAACAGAACGTACGTGTTTGAATATTTTAAGACCCTGTGCCTGTTTGGATCAATCTATAAAACAATGACAAGGGAAAAATAAACCGGCGCAGCAACATGTTAGAAGGTCAGCAGCATCATTTGATTCAACAACAGCAACAAAAAAAAAGAATCAATAAGGCTGAAAAATGTGCAGGTCAGGATATACGGTTTTTCTTTAAACCAGTACACCCTTAAATTGCTCACCCAGCCCAGAACATGCAGGTGTCATCAGACCGGTCAGTCTGGAAGGTCTAACAGAGCCGTCAGTCTGGTACAGAACCGAACGTCTCTTCTTCTGTGATTTCGACCCAAAAAAAAAAAAGAAGAAGAAAAAAATCATTTCACAAGTTTCACAATCCCCTAGCTGAGTGATAAATGATTCACTCAGCTTTCATCAGGCAATCATAACCCGTCAACTTTGAAATGGCTGCACTCAAGTTGAAAAAAAAAAAAAAAAAAGGCTTTAAAACAAGCTCTTAAACTCATCTCCACATTTTACTCTGGAGGGTTTCAAACTTTGTGCAGGTAAATGATTAATTAAGGTATCTGTTTATATGCAGCACGTTTCACTCCCGATTTAGGAAAAAAAAAAGAAAGAAAGAAAAAAACGATATTAGAAACATTAGCAGGTTGATGGATCATCTGTTGCTGATGTTTTCATGTTCCTGGATCAGTCAGCGAGCTCCATTCTCTGCCCGAGTTTATTTCAAACCAACCGTACCTCTGTGCCTCATCAGTGCGTCACCGATCGATCAAAGGCTCCAAATCAAATTATTGTTTCAATAACCAGCCAGCAACAAAACACACCAAGAAGAGACCCAGTGTGGGAGAGAAACCGATGCATTTTTGCCATCATATAAAAAAAAGGGACGACAGTATCAAGTTCTGAAGGAGCTCACTTTTCAAAATTCTTCAAAGAATACCTTTCTCAAGGATTGGCTGCCTACCATCCCATTATTTCTGCACCTTGTAAGCATGTTTTCACAGAAAAGGATTTATTTTTTTTTTTAGGAGAGGATCCATGGTAATTACTTGAATCCTTGGAACTCACATAAAGCGTTCAGAAATGTAACAATTTTTGCAAGGATATGTATTCACTGGCGTGTGTGTGTGTGTGTGTGTGTAACTCGTATATTTAATTCAAGTCATAACTGGCCAAGTGCTGCATTAATTAAAAAAATAACAGGGAAAGTATACCCAGACTCAGGCAGTTCAAGTGCCTTTAAATATGGATGAGAGCAGCTACTGGTTAAAGATGAATTCTGCTTAGAAACTATGTTACTGTTTTATTGTAGTGGTCATAAAGCACGTTATGATAAAGAGCTAAATGCTTATTTTAAAACCCGACAGTGCCTTCTACATTTTGTTATATTGCCAAAAGTGTTTGCTTGACAGCATTCACATACATAACCACGAATGATATCAAATCCCATGGTTTAAAAATGGGATTTACTACGTCGTCACCACATCGTTTGCGGCTACAATAGCATCGACGCTCCTGTAAATACTTTCCATCAGGTTTATGAATGCTTTCATGGGAGTTTTAGCCTGTTTTTCTTCGTATGCATTTCTGAGGTCAGACACTGATGTTTGCCAAGAAGTCAAGTCAAGTTTATTTGTGTAGGACGTTTCAGCAGCAACGCAGTTCAAAGTGTGTTACGTTGTGCAGTCATGAGTTATGACACAAGCAACGAAAATTACGTTTTGTCTAATGACAACGTCAAAATCGTCAAGCAAACACACGCCAAATGTTGGTCAATGTTTCGCTTATTGCTAATCAAAGGCAACTCTAAACTTTCACCAAACTTTATTTACACTTCACAATGTAGTCAGGCAAGTGTTGTTCCCCTGGCAACTGACAAACCTAGACTAATCCACTGAGTTGCTGTAGAGTAAGGCATAATTTGATCCTCCAGAGGTAAGTGTGTCACAATATCGAATTTTGTTGGATGACAAGTAGCAAAATCATCCAATAATATTGTTCCAGATATCATTGGGATTAATGGTAATACTGTTATTTTGAGGCCATATTCAACTAACGTAATAATAATAATAATAATAAATGCTTATTAATGAAAGTAAAAAAAAAACCAACTCATTTCTAGAGAACATTTAAACACTGGAACTAGAAAACACTTCAAATATCCAAAACAAATAAAAACAACAATAATTAAAATGGATTACGGAGTCTCAGCAACCAAAACTGCATTTCAAAAAATAATAGCCATCTAGCTTGAAGAGGGAAAGCGGGCAAAAGTGGCAGGTAGCACAACTGCTTCGTACTGGACGCCAAATGTTTGTGGCGTTTCTCAAAATCCCGGCTTTTCGACGACTTGGCGAAGCTCTCTACACACCGAGCCCCGTGCCAGTCTGCTCAAATTTGGGAGGTCTGTACCTATCGATGCAGGGAGTTGGTGACGTCTATGCCTACCATCCACCGAGTCCACTGTGGAATTTTATAGGCACATCCACTTTGTGGCACAGTCACTGTCAGAAATTTCAGAAAAAAAAAAAAAAAAAGAAAAAGACATGTCACATTTCACAGAGAAGATTTTTCATTTTTGAGGCAGACTGCAAGGACTGGACAGTCGTGCGAGGCACACCATGATGATTACATGGAAATCTATATTGAATTCCCCCAGCAGAGCCGTCTGAATGTCTTGGTGTCGGCTTTTGTACGTTTGTGGCCATGGTGACTGGAACTCTGGGATTTAATGATTTGGAGCGATATTTCTGGCAACATAGTGTACTAGCAACCCTTGTAAAGATGTATGAGGAGCCTTAAAATAACTTCACGTTTCACTGCAGTTGCATCATTTCACACTGAAATAAAAAAAAAAATTAAAAAAATCTGGGAAAAATCCAACTGTAGTGTAGTTTGAGTTTATATATTCATCTGGTAACAAGAAGTGTATTTTTTGTCAACATTTTTCAGTTGATTAGATTCTGTAAATTTCTAATTAATTGGTGTCTACATTGATCTGTTTTTTTTTTTCTCATTTCAGTGTGACAGCACAAAAATGATCAATTTCTTTTTCTCCCCATTTTCCATCTCACTTAGTGATAAGGACGGTAAAAAAAAAAAAAAAAAAATCCAAATCTCAGTTAGAGAACTGCAGCAAAGACTCAAAGTCGTCCAGAACAACAGTAAGATGCCGTCTCCAACCGAGCTGGCCGACTGACAACAATACAAAACAAAAATAATTATTTTCTGCTGTAACATAAACAGTTGGAGTTTGCTAAACTCTACTGAAATGCATGTGGAATCCTGTGCTTTCCTCATGATGAGAGATTAGGATTGAGTTTATCCTCAGAGCCTCTTTCTGGGGATAATGGCCATGTCACTCCTTAACCTCAAGCTTTTACAAAACCTGTGGGATGTGCTTAGAAAAAGAGATGATAACTGAGAGAAGAGATTAAACATCGCAGGATAGTAGTTCTCAAGGAATGGACCTGGGCACCACTGTTCTAAATGGATTGTGCAAAGAAGAAGAGTGAAACGTAGCTTTCTTTAAATGCTCTAAACTGGTGAAATGCTGTGGGAAAAGACTGGAATGACAAGAGCTGTCCTATTGACAAAAGTGGGATTGTACAAAGTATTGAAAGCAGGGCTGCCAAGAACCGTGTCAGCACAAATGTAGTTAAAAACTCAATTCTAAACATGGTTCTCCCCCCCACTGAATAGTCAAATAAATGCATTTTCTTGTCATTGTCTATGTGAGATTAATCTGCTGAAATCATACGCTCTATTTTACGTTTTTTTACACACCTTTATCAGTGGGACTAATAAATGCAAACAGCAATAAATAAGTAAACATTTGTTACGTTAGCAAGCGTTAAAATGCTCAAAAGCAGTCAAAGGCTTATCTTTCGCAGATCAAAAAAGGCTTGTGGTGAATTGTGGGTGGTGGTATGGGATTACCAATGACGTGTTTAGGATTATACGCATTTATCCCTTCTTAAATGCGTTTCTTTTTAGCAGTATTAGCTAAATAAATGAGGTATTCATGTTTTTTTTTGGCCTGGAAAGTAATGCGGATGGTGGAGGATGGTGGAGAGAACTCATGTACTGTAGATATTTTTTTTGGCTATTTCTTATAAAAAAATAACCATTGTCTAGATGACTGTTCTTGACGGCACTGAAGTTAAAGTCTTAAAAATCTGCAGGTCATGCTGGAAAACTTTACACCAAAGTTGCTACTAAAAACACCTGAGACCCCAGAAATAAATGCAGCAGGAGTTTAGATTCTCTAGAAATATATATATTTTTTGCTCTTGGTAGCAGATAACTGGAATAACCAGCAACACAACAACAATGGGGGCTTTTCCCCTCCCATGACTTTCATTATTAAGCTGCCATCACTCAACATCTTATGTTGCTGCGTATAGGTTTATAAAAACACTTTTCATTGTGGGCACAAATATAAAGAAAGAAACTATGTAAAACATCAAATCCTGCCATGTGTACACACAACAAAAACACAAAATTTCACCAAGTATTTTGGTCGAGTTTCTCGCGCAAATATCTTAGTACCCTTGAAATAAGACAAACCTGGCTTACAAGCAACTTTTCAGCAAAAATAAAGGAGCTTGTTTTAAGACAATAATTCCTTAATTATGATTAAATAAAAGTACCAGTTCCATAGGCAAATCTTTAAACATTTTTCCCTATAAGTGAAATAATCTGCCTGTGTTATGTTCTTAATCAACATTATGGAATTATTAATTTAAACCATGCTGCTATACTTTACTAAAACGTTTTGTAAGTTAGTTTTGACTTAAAAGTATACCAAGATATCTGAAGTAGAAAAATACTTAGCAAGGATTTTTTTTGTTGTTTTTTTTTGTAGTGTAGTAAGTATGTGGCCTGTTTATGACGCACTCTGTTTTACATACCTTGTGTGTTTTCGTTGGGGGAAATTTAAAACGTACAAAATTCGCAGCCCTTACCTCATAAGAATGGAGTAAGTTGCCGATAACGTAGCGTCACAGCTTTGTCTTGATTCTTCTTCTGGTTTTTTTTATGGCGGCTGGCAGGTAGCGTTCAGACGTGCATTACCGCCATCTACTGGAATGGTTGTTTCTTTGTCCTTCGTGCTTCTTAGCCAATTTTTGCCAGACTATCGCGGACGATCCACGATCCAGAAAGCGTTAGAGGAAAGGCCGGAAGACAGGCGGAAACTTGCTTCATCTTGAGATGGGTGTACAAATGATGTGCAATGCACATCACACTTTCAGATTCCAGTTTGAACATATTTTGAGAACTATATGTCATTTTTATCTTCCTTTCACAATGCACTACTTTGTCTTGGTCTATTGCATAAAACTCCAATAAAACAAACATTGGATTTTGACATTTTGATGTGAGGTAGTGGGGAAACACTTCAAGGAATATGAACATTTTTGCAAGGAAAGTAAATCTGTTACGATATGCTATTGTTTTTTTTTTTTTTATGTGAAAACTAGCAAGAGAAAGAGAAGCAGCCGCAGCAGTGTTGAAGCTTCAGGCAAAAGTAGCTTTAAACTTTAAACAGAAGGTGTTTCATCCAAATCCATTCAGAGTTCAGCCAACAGTCTCTATCGAAAGTTCACTCTTCGTACAGTTTCGAATCGTGATATAGTACTTAAACCTCTTTGTTTGCAAAAATCAAAGTCATAAATTGTAAATCTTCCAATATTCTGGACTCCCCCCCCCCAGCAATGGAAACTTTAACAGGCGCTCACTTTGAAAGCTCCACTGACAGCTGTATTTGCCCATCTTTCCCAACAGCAATCAAGAAAAACCCTATATGTTCCACCCACTGCATCCTCAGAGGCCCTGATGACAGCAAGTCAGCTCGGTTATAAAACCCTAGTCTAACAGTCTGAAACTGTGAAACAGTTGTCTTGAGACTCGGGGAGTTGTTGTCCTTTAAGTCTTAAACTCAAGCCTTTCTGCGCTGAAACCTCTCACTGGAGTTTATTATGACCTCTTATGGCTGCTGCTCAAGAGGGGTTTGGGAATAATAACTGAAAATATGAAAATGCTGTAATTGAAGCTCAGGGTTGGAGAAAAGCAAGATAAATACAAGCGGCATAAAAGGGAATAGTCTGATCTGTTTTATTAGTCTTGTAACTAATAAACTTTGAAGAAGAAGAAGGAAGAAAAATCAATAATTAAGTTCCCTAGAGTTTGCAGCTTGGATTGATATCATTCAGCATGAAGAAATATGTACAAAGTGAAAACATCAACATGAGCAAAGAAGCTTTTTTTTTTTTTTTTTTTTACCAGGGGGGCAAAATGTGGAAGGAGAGCAGATTGGTGGACGTGGATGAAAGAGAACTGCCACCGACTCCGAGGCTTCTGAGGTGAGACTTCAATAATAAAAAATAAAGTCATGGAGAGCAAAACGGGGCCAGTGAGCAAATTATTCAGCATGAAATCAAACAGAGTCCGCGCATAAAGCAGAGCTAACGAAGAAGCACTTTGGCTTTAATGGGAAAAGAGTCAAAACAAGGCATTTAATAATTGTTCTGTGAGTTGTGTCTACTAAAGCTGAACGCTGCATAATGCATCCGGTCTTATCAGCCTTTTTACACGGCAACCGACTTGTAGTCAGAAATCAATAAACGGCCCAATTAATTTATAAACCCAACAAACAAACAAAAAAAAGTAAATAATGCAATCTCTTTACCAAGTTGAACAGAGGATGGTAATAATACCTCTTGGAACAGTTTCTGCTACTGCATATCATCTCACAGTTCTGTTCTTTGCAGCAGAAATAAGTCGGGGGGGGGGGGGGGGGGGGGGGGAAACAGAGCACTCCACAATAGGGGGTGAAAAAAGTTATTGTTGGTTGAGCGGAAGGACAAACACAGCTGCG
>CAEGAE010038673.1:0-43027 GCA_903067095.1 Girardinus metallicus
TCGAGAGGAGCCAGTTGAGGTGGCTCAGGCATCTGGTCAGGATGCCTCCTGGACGCCTCCCTGGTGAGGTGTTCCGGACACGTCCCACTGGGAGGAGACCCCAGGGAAGACCCAGGACACACTGGAGAGACTATGTCTCTCGGCTGGCCTGGGAACGCCTTGGGGTTCCTCCTGAGGAGCTGGAAGAAGTGGCTGGGGAGAGGGAAGTCTGGGCCTCCCTTCTTAGGCTGCTACCCCCGCGACCCGACCCCGGATAAGCGGAAGAAGATGGATGGATGGATTTGCAAGCGATCCTGAATTAAGAAGATGGTGGCTTGTAAATATTTGTCGTGATAAGTAAAGCTAAGGCCGCACAGCAACGTTTGCAGCCTTTATTCTCTCTGGCTCAGCTTCTTCAGCCTAAAACTACCGCGGGGAGACGGATGTTAAATAAAGGATGTTATTTCCATGAACAACTTCTGTATTCAGCCTGAAAGAGCGAGTGTATGGGAACGAGTGAGCGGATCACAGCCAGACAGACGAGCAACTTATCCGGCCTGTACACACTGCTGTAAACACCGTCTTGCTTCACAAGAAGCATGCAAAAGTAATAAAACTAAATAACAATGGGACCTTAAGGAGCGCGGTCATATTTTTCTAAAAGTAACAACTTTGAACCTGAACAGTCAGCTGGACTCAAACTCTGATATCAGTGCTGCCCCGCTTTTAAGCTATGGGGCTTGTTGTGCTTCCTCATGCTTCGGGAGCAAAAAGCCCGAACTGTAATCTCCCCCGTTACTTGGTCTCTGTTTGCCACTAAAGACAATAAACACACATAATATACTTGAAAACAAATACAAAATAAGGTGAAAACATTGTTCGTTAGAATGAATGAAAAGGGATTAGACACTTAAATAGCAAATTTTTATAAGAAAACTGTCAGAGAATATTGCCTTTTAGCATAAGCTAAAGTTAATGTTAACGTTTAAGGAAAGAGCTGTCGGTTAGTAGTTGCTATGGTAACCACCAACAGTCAGGAGCAGCGTCACAAAACTTTAAGCACCAATTAAATGTCTGGAGAAACAACTTGTTGACCAAACAAAATAAATTCAAATAATAAATAAACAAATTTGGACAAACTTAACATCTATACATTAAAATAAAGCCCTGATACATATATTTTGAGAAAAATCTTAATATTCTGACTTTATTCTCGAACAACTACTCTTGTAATGTAATTACTTTATTCTCGTAATGTAAAAACAACTAAGTCAATGAATTATTGGATAGATGGATAACACTGGTCTATTTAAAAATATGGAATATGAACATAACAATAACCATACTTTTTTTTTTTCTAACTTGCAAACATTAAAAAATAAGATAAAGAAGAGTCTTTTACATATGGGAAAACAAAAAAAATATGTTGACATTCACAGAAACCAGTGTCACTGTTGAATGGGCAGTATCGTGTGTGGTGGTTTATTTATCCCATCAAGTAACTTGTTACCTTCAGTTCTTATAAAATGCTGTATATCAAATATGACTTAAAAGAAATTGTACTTCCTGATTTAATGCCTTGAAATTGGATTAAAAACTCCTGCTTTTCCAAAAACTCTGCTTTTAGGAAGTCATATCAATGTCTTTTAACTCATTAACAATATTTTTTACTAGTGTTGCACTGAAAAGTAGCTTCTGTAAGATGTGCAGTTCCACCATGTGTTTGCTAATTGCTGCTGACTAGTCTGAAGGTGCTCAATGGGCGAGCCTGCAGGCGGAAGCTTGGAAACTGCAGTGCCTGAAGGTGATCCTAGGTCCACCAAGGCGTTTTGTGCACCTGACTGGTTCCCATGGGAGACTAAATTACTTTTCATGCAAAGAATCAAGGCAATACTCCAGATATGTTTTTAATGAGGGAGTGACATTATAACATGATCTAAAGCTCAAAAAGCAAATATTACACAATACTATCCCTTTAAACTTGCAATACATCAATTCACACCTGCTGATGTGTAGACTACCTATTAATGTACTTTAATTTGCATTAGTAAAATATTTTTTTCTCAGTGGTTAGGGCACCAAAATGGCCCCAGCCCAGGGGTCCACATTCTTGTGAATCCAGCCCTGGCTGCTACTCTTCTATTGGCCTCCAGATGTGTGTGTTGGCTGGGTATTTATATCGGGAATTACTCAAATGACCATTAACTACAACAGCAATCATAGTTAGCTTTCTTTTTTTTTTAATTAAAAAGAAAGGTTCCTTGTGTTAAAAGTAGACTGATTGTTTTTAAATTTAGACTAATAAATCATAAATTCGAGGTGTATTTGACATAATCTGTTTTATAAATGTTTTAAATAATTTTTTATTGCTGAATTTTCGTGCCCTAATATATCCGGGGTAAAGGTTTCAGCGTGATTTCCACTCGCCGTCTCTTTCCGCGTTGCTCACGTATTAGCACTGAGCGGCTAGCTGCTCTCCGGGAAAGTTGCCCACTTCATCGGTTTATTCGGCTCTGACTCCACACTTGGACCACAACACTCAAACCGAGAGGAGGAGACAAACTTTCAAGGTCTGTGGGCAGAAAGTGTAAACGACCTTAACCCCGTTTCCATCTGTTTTGATCCCGTTTACTCTGCGTGTTGCGCTAGCTAGCTTAAAACCCAACGGCTGGTTAAGATACACTGACTGGGTGGAAACCGAAATTTCAAGAACCCGGAGCGGGTTTATAAGGACGTTTGTCATGCTTTAGTGACGGGACACCTTCAGCCAGATGTTTCCTGCCACTCAGTGAGTCACTTCAAGATTTACCGGAGTGTCAAACTGAGTTTATGTTCCTGCTGAGATTGTTTTTAATGACATAAATGAGAATGGATAAGCTGAGGAAGATTTTAGTAGTCCCAAGATAACCTGTTACAGTCTAACACTCTATTCTGTGCAAACTGTAGGTTAAAATCAACAAAATGAATCAAAATTATTCATATTCACTCGAGAGTGTGTAGTCAGTTTGGAACCTTTAGCATCTGAAAAAAACATTTTTGTATTCAGTCCTGCTTATTAAAACCTAGAGGTGCAAATGTAAAATGACCTGTTGAATAGAGAAAATTTTGAATTTTTGTTGAGATATTGAAAATTATTTTTTTTCAGTTTATTAAATAAAGAAAAACATAAAACTTCTGCAAAAAGAAGGTAGATAAATTTCCTTCTATGTAAACAAAATGACAAGAAAAAAGATTAATTGTGAATTCTCTGCTTGCATCTAATGGAAAAGAAGCATTTAAGAATATTACGTAAGACCAATTAAAAAAAAAATTATACAGAAAGGTGGTATTATTAATGAATGGAAATAAAGAAAACCACACACAACCAAAACCAAAAATAAAATGGCTTTTGTAAACAAAATTTCCCTTCAAAAAATCTGAATCATCTGAATTTAAATTATCAGGCTCATTTGGACTCGTTGTGATTAATGGATTAATTGTTTATTGCAAAAAATAATTTTTGGTAATCCTAACTAAAATCGAAAAATGTTGGTATTAATTGAGTATCTGTATGTGAGGGGAAAAAATTATTTTTATACTTTCGATGTAAACTTATGCTTACAAATATTTTAATGGGTCGTAATTTGGCTTGAACAAGATTTTCCATTGGTTTGCTAAACCTATTCAGATGTACTTAAAAAGTGTTAATAATTCAATCATTTAGCTGATTTATTTTGGTAAATGAAGCTGAATTTTCTGGTCATTTAGGCCATAAACAGGCAGCAGGAGACATCCTGCAGTACAGTATGGAGTTACAGTGTAATATTTGCCACCGTTGTGACACAGACGTCAAGCTGTCGGGGCGCTGCAGCTGATTCACACCTGGTGAGAAACCAGAACATTGCTGCCGATCAGCTGAAGAGGAGCGGATCCTCCAGGAAGCAGCTTAGGGAAAACTCTGCTGTTTTCAGCATGTGATCAGGCAGGGCTGGGCGATCAATACTCTTTATCGATTAAACACAGTTTTGGTTTTTGAAGGGCAATTTTTTTCGAACATTTTTTTTTTTCCCACCAATGCACTTTTTGGGTTTCTCAGTCCAGAGTGATGTCAGCGCGCCGAGGGCGGCCATGTTGTTCCACAAGTGTGTTTTACAGCTTCTGTTTATTTGGACTTTGAATTTCGATCAACTTTACAATGGAATATAAGATTTTCTTTTCAATTACAAGAATAAAGTCATAATATTATAAGAATACAGTCATACTTTAATCCAAGAATAAAGTTGTGCGACAAAATCGACATAATGCGAGAATAAAGTGTTAATATTACCAGAATAACATTGCAATATTAGTAGAATTAAGTAATACTTTTATGAGAGCTTCAATGTGAAAAATAAAATAAAAAAATATACTTTGGTATTCGTTTTACAGATAAGAAAAGAAAAAAATATTTCAACTCGTTATCAAATTATCAGCATCAGGACTTTGGAAGAGAGTCTATTTTGAAGAAAGAATCACAAACTGAGCTGATTTCTTCACATGTTGATGTTTTTGTCATTTTTTCTTGTTGTTTTAAGACTTTTTTTTTTCTGGTAAAATTGCATCATCATTGCTCATATAATGACTATAAATGAGGCATGGCCCTAATACTCTGTCACACAACTCACAGAAGAGAAGATTGAAAATACTTAGTTTAAAAAGAAGAACATTTTAGGAAAGAAACTGAGAAAAACAAAACGTATTAAAATCGGATCTGGTGTGAAAAAATCATATTTTATTTTTAAGCTGCATCGCCCAGCCCCACGATCGGACTCTGGTTCGGTGGCAATGTGTCACAAATTTAGGTCACATTTGACTTTCCTTTAGGCTGCTTCTGTAAACGATTAGAAGTGTTTGTTATTTCAGAACCTTTTTCTTTCGTTTCTATAATTTTTATGTCATTACCTCGTTTTGCAGGCGGTCGGATCTGGCTCAAGGTTGTTCAACAGTTAATGCACAAGATAAAGAGGCTGAAAACCGACGACAAAACAGAAGACGGCCAGGAAAGGTAAGAGGTATTTATTTACCTGGTTCCAGTCCTCATTTATTTAAAAAAATATACGTACATAAAAGGTTAATTTTCCTTATTGTTTTAAGTAGGACTGAACAATGGATTATTATCAATTATGGAAATAAGCGTCAACTAATTTAGTAATTGATTAATCATTACCTGGAGTATTCAGACTACTAAAAGAGGCAATTTGCTGAAAAAACTACACGGACACTACAAAATACATTGAGATTTGCATTTAAGACAAAAAACCTTCTTTGTAAATATGTTTTACCCAGAACTCCTCAAGCGGAAAAGTTTTAGCTTAACCTGGCTCAAATTCTTAAAAAAAAAAATCCTATTGAGCAACTTTTTAAAATCTAATGCAAATCTTTGGATTCACATGTTGTTGTTTGAAGTTTTTTTTTTTTTTTCCTGCAAATAATCAAGCGCTCACTAAAGGAATACTGTTGTTCCACTTTAAGTAATAAAATGTTCATTTTCTTATTTAAAAAAGAGAATAAAGTATCTTTTATTGTGTTTCTTTTATTGTGTTTCTAATATTGTATAAAAAAGGCTTCCATGAAAAATCTGTAATTCAATTTTGTAATTCCAATCTTGGCTCCATAAAAATAACACCAGACATCCTTCTTCATTTTAAACTCAGAAGTACATTGAGGTAGCAGCCTTATTTACTACAGGGAAGCTCTTTTAACACAAAACATCTTAAAAAAATATGTGAAAAAGTTGTTGCAAACTAAAAAATGAAAATTGGTAAAGTAATAATACCACTGAGATAAATCCTTGTTTAATTATAATGAACTACCATGAAATGCAAGCTGAAATATCCCGATGCTTGACTTTTTCTATGATCAGTCATTGAGTCTGAGTGACTGAGCAGCAGCAGGACACTTCACGTTTACCAGGCGGAAGAAAAAGTAGTTCCCCTCACCCCTGTCTCCTGTCCTCTTGCTAAGATGCGTTATTTCAAACTGGTGACGTAGTGAGAATTGATCTTAACGCGTAAAGGTCTGGTACTGGAAGTATCCAGTATTTAGATAAATCTTCTTGTGTCGGCAGCATCAGAGACTCACTGGCACTCATGACGGGAGTGGACGAGCTCTCAGACAGCACCGAGGTGGTGGAGATGGAGGACGTAAATCCCACCCAGTTCCAGGTGGAGAAACACTCCTGGGACGGCCTGCGGAAGATCATCCACAGCAGCCGCAAAAACACGGGAGTGGTCATCAACAAGGCGCCGCACGACTTCCAGTTCGTCCAGAAAGACGAGGCCAGTCCACACTCCCACCGCATCTACTACCTCGGTAAGAACGGAAACCAACAAAAAACAGGCTTTTATTTCTGGAAAGCGCCGAGGTTGTGAAAAACAACAACGACAGTTTGTTTTGTTGTCCAAACTGTTTGCACAAGGAGCCACAGTTTATTTTCATTTCTTTCAGTTAAAGATACAAAATAATTTGTGAATTCTCTCCTTCTTACCTGCTCAGCAACAATTTTAACATTTATTTTAATTAAGAAGGTGCAACTATTTCCTAAATCGTTGGTCAAGAAATCAACTTCAATTTATTCGGCAACAAAAATGAGAAATATCTTTGAAAACCTTTAACTGTAATTGGCTGATTTTAATAATTGGGTTTGACTATAATGAAATAACAATCCAGCAAATCCTGCCAAAAATAGATGCACTTTGTTTTCAGAAGAACATTTAACACTGGAACTGGTAAACAAAATAAACAAAACGACCAAAAACAAAAATAAAATGGACTCTCAGTCTCCGTTAACAGAAAATACACTTGAATAAAAACTAAACAACATAAAACCAAAGTGGAAATAAAAACTACATTCAACCAAAAGAGTGCAGATTATGAAGTCTGTTTGCTACATTGCCCTTCAATAATCAATAGATTTAGATAAAGACGGGCACATCTGGCTACTTGATGTAATAGTTCACTCCTCCCTTAAGGAAACGAGGAAGGCCCTTTTCATCCAGTGTCATCAATAGAAAGAGAAAAAGGCAGGAAGAAACGATAAAGCCGATAAATTAAAATGATGTTGATAATTTTCATTTATCTTGCGATTAATTGATTTATTGTTTATTGCGACAGGCCTACCCACACTAACTATTGTTTTTCTTCTAGAATGTCATATAGACTGAGCTTCGTAGGAAAGGAAACCAGCAAATTAATTGATAAAACATACAATATTGAGCGTTTTGTGTTTGCCTTTGAAATAGAAATCGAAGTAAATGTCAGAAGCTGCTATTAAAAGAAAAACCCATAATAAATCTGTAAGCTGAATAGAAGAATGTTCTGGTGTCTTCAGCTGGTTTTGCCCTTGGTGCGTGTAGCTCCAGTCATGTTGCTCTCTTGTTAGTCAGAGGATCCGACCCGACTCTGTTTACGAGCCCATTTCATGTCCGCAGAGCTGCACAGGCTGCTTCCTGTGTGCAGCTGGAGAAAATGGAGAACACACACAGGGACACAATTTGTGCTTTGTTGGCATAATTCAGTTTTTCCATTTTGTGTTAATAGAGGTCAGACGGTCTGCTGTATATTAAAAAACAGGAAATTCTGATGTTTCAAAGCAATCAGCAGCCAATCAGTCCGATTGTGTCAATCCACCTTATTATGAATCACTAATAAAGTGTTAAAGGCTCACAAACCTGAACAGAAATTAGATTTTATTTAGAGACTTCTACCACCAGAGGCGCCACCATTATCTGGAGTTAGTCTCACAGATCTTTGGTGTTTCCTCCCGACAGGAATGCCTTACGCCAGCCGAGAAAATGCTTTGCTCTACTCCGACATTCCCAAGAAGGTCCGCAAAGATGCGCTGCTCGTTTTGTCATGGAAACCGATGCTGGACCATTTTCAGGTAAAGAGAAGTCGTGGTGGTAGGTCTGTGATCAGTTATTGAACTAATTTAGTAATCGATTAATCGTAAACTGAAGTATACAGACTAAAAAGAAAATGTTTCAGAGCAAAAACTGCACAAAAGTTTATACATTTTGCATTTAAGATAAAAAATAAACCCTCTGTTTGTAGATATGTTCTATCCAGAACTATCAAGTGTTAGTTTTAGCTTCAACTAGTTCAAATTCTGTTTAAAAAAATCTATTGCTATTCAATTAATCTGTTTATCAAAAACTAAAGAATCAGATCTTCTCTACATTGTTTTGATGTTAACTTCAGCAAAAGCATGTTGATGTTAGAAGAATGTTTGTTTTTATAGCACTTAGGGAATTCAATTGTTTATTTGCATCTTTTTACATATTTTAATGTAATCCAGAAGGAGCTTAAGTGGTTGGATGAAAAATATTTTAAAGTGGAGCAAGCGGAAAGCAGCTGCTGTGCGTCTCATCTTGTCCCACTGTTTGGCTTGTTTTTCTCCAATCCTCTGAGCAAACACTTTCTGACCTCGCCATGATCAGCCTGGTCTGTCACGCTATGTGTCCCGCTGTCACCTCTGACCCCAGGCCAGTCCTCACCACGGGGGCTTCTCTCGGGAGGAGGAACTGCTGCGAGAGAGAAAACGTTTGGGGGTGTCTGGCATCACCGCCTATGACTACCACCAACCCAGCGGGCTTTTCCTGTTCCAGGCCAACAGCAGCCTGTACTACTGTCGGGACGGCGCTAACAACTCTTTCATTGTGAGTTGAAAGACAAATACACAATTGCAGGATTTTTTGGGGTTTATTTTTGAGCTGAGAAATCCAGTTTATTGCATCGCAGTCGTCAAGAGACGGTTTGGAAAGCTGAAATATTTGGTTACATGTCATGAATGTTTGTGACTGTCATTCGGTAAGTAATGAGGATTTTAATATAAAGTTGCATTAAATAAAGAAGACTTCTTCAAGTTCATGACAGATGTTATTTCTATCAATCAATCAGGTTTATTTGTCTGGCACCTTTCAGCAACAAGGCAGCTTCAAGTGCTTTACGTTGTGTTTTTATAAAGTCATACAAAACACAGTCAACTTGTGAGGCATTGCATTTTGTCAAGTGGCGTTGTTACGCATCAAAATATTAATGTTTCATTACTGTATTTTCCGGACTATAGAGCGCGCCTAACTATAAACCGCATCTACAAAGTTTTATTTTAAAAAGTAGAAACCTACATATACAAGCCGCACCGGACTATTAGCCGCTGGTATCTCCGCCGCTCTCGGTTTTCCTTAATAAATCTGCTATTAAGGACGCAGCCCTGCGTCTCCAACGCCGAACCATGGACTCCTTCACGGTGAGCTTACGTGCAGCGACTATCGATCTGATCGACATTCTTCAACTTGAAAGCTGCATCATATAAACTTCGTCGTGTGGTTTCCATGATGAGGGGGTTTGAGTTTGAATACATTTCTCCGTTGTGCCTGCTGCTAGCATGTGCTTGTTCTAAATGAAAATCAGCGCTTTCTTCTTTGATTTCCAAGTTTGACTTCCAATGATTCACTTCCTGCTAAAGAGCCCCCTAGTGGTTGAAGAAGAAAAATTCACAGAAAAGCCGCACTGAGCTATTAGCCGCACGGTTCAAAGCGTGGGAAAAAAGTAGCGGCTTATAGTCCTATAGTCCGGTAATTATGTTTCAAAATCAACTCCAAACAGGTGGGTTTTTAGTCTAGATTTAAAGGCAGCCGGTGTTTCGGCTGTTTTACAGTTTTCTGGAAGTTTGTTACAGATTCTGTGGTGCGTAGAAGCCGAACGCTGCTTCTCCATATTTGGTTCTGGTTCTATTTTAACCATCTGTAGTTCATTTAGCTCAGACACTGTGGGGGGAAAAAATAAGTTTTTACAGATAATTATCCAGGGTAAAAATGTAAAAAGCGATTTATTTGAGAGAGCCTGATTTAATTTGATAAAAGGATCCTTGGGTCCTTCGTAACGACAGAGGAACGTATAGCAGGAAACGCCTCCAATCAAAAGGAACGTTGCTTATTTTTGTACCCTGAAGGTTTCCCTTCTGCAAGCGCACAGTGATGTAAAAAGGTCGTTACGGCCACCAGGGAAACTCCTGCTGCTGCTGCTTTGTTCACTGCAGCTGAAGCTTTTCCCACTGGAGGGACTCCCTCGGTTCATCAGCATGTAGAGAAAACACGCTGTGCAGTTTTCAGCCTTTATGTTCAGCACTTTGTTCACATTTGTCCTTGGACTTTTTAACGCTTAGAGATGTAAAATAATTTGTACAATATATAGTTTGACAGAAATACTTCTGTTAACAGGCAGATTTTTATAAAAGATCTAACAAATATTATGTATTTTAATAAAAACAGGTGTAATTCTTTAATCTGTACGGCTGAAATATTAGATATTAAAATAACACAAAACTAAATGCTACATAAAATTTAAAAAAATATATTCTTACTTCTTCAGACTGTTTCACATTTGGTCATATTATAACTATGACCTTTAACATACAGTTTTTTTTGTCTGGGTTTTATTTAATATGCTAACACAAAATAGCATAATTGCTAAATGAAAGAAAAACAAGATGTGTTTTTTTTTTAAACAAATAAGTCTAAAAAGTGTAATGTGTGTTTATTTTCAGCCCCTTTTATCAATGTTTTTGATTTACTTTTACTCTTTTCTTTACTTATTTCATCAGCAGCTAAAAATGAACTTCCAGTTTGGACATGGAGTTTTAAATGTTATATAGAAATAATTTTCATTTGTGATGTTGAACACACTGACATGATTTATGTTTCCACTCCATTGTCTGCATAATTAGTCATATAGGTTTGACCATTTCTCCTAGCAGCTTTTAGATATTTTTAAGTTCTGATCTGCTGTAAATTACTGTTAAAAATAAAATACAGTTTTGTTTTTTGGCTTGTGTTTTTCCAGACTTCTCCGATGAACCCCATAGAGATCAAGAGCCAGAATTCAGGCACACGCATGGACCCCAAAATTTGCCCTGGGGACCCCAACTTCATCGGTTTTATCAACAACAACGACATTTGGGTGACAAACACGGAGACCGGAGAAGAGAGGAGACTCACATTCTGCCATAAAGGTCTGGACTGGACCAGATTCACATTTTGTTTCTTTATTAAATGTGTTACTATAATTTTTTTCATGTTTCTTTTTTTGTTGCAGGTATTAATAACCCTAAAGACGATCCTAAGTCAGCTGGGGTCGCCACGTTTGTCACTCAGGAAGAGTTTGATCGCTTCACTGGTTACTGGTGGTCTCCAGCCGCACGCGAAGGTAAATATCATCATGTTTTTGTTTTTTAATTTACATTTAATGTTTTGATGGTTTGAGAACTGTAATTACAAATCAGTTTCAATTTATTCTTTTTATTTTTGGCAGGTATTTAGGGGTGAGCAGTTTTCTATGTTAGTCATAAATGCATCATTGAAAACTTAATTTACTTTATTTTAAAACAGAGAAAATCATATCTAGATTTATAGAACAAATATTTTGTCCTAATTTTGATAATATTTTGACTATATTTTCATAGTTAAACAAAAATTCTCGTTGTTTTGCCCTAATACTCTACGGAAAGGATGATTCAAATAAAAGTCATTTTTTGAAAATATTTTCTCATTTGAATTTTTTTATTTTTTTTAGAAAGAAAGTAAAAAAATTATGGAAATCATGTCTGAGATTCTACTTTTAGCCATAATCTTCAAAATTACCTGAAATAAAACCTGGAAATTCACTGCTCTGTAATCCTTTTCAATCTGTTTTTAATCAAATTATTGAAATAAATGACCTTTTCAATGATTACCTAATGTATTTCTACTTGTATTTCTCTTTGACTCAGAGCCTGATGGCGGTAAAACTTTGCAGATTCTGTATGAGGAGGTGGACGAGTCGAAGGTGGAGATCATCCATGTTCCATCTCCGGCTCTGGAGGAGCGGAAAACCGACGTCTACAGATACCCACGCGCAGGTACAAGGCCAAAAATAACTCAGTTGTATCAGATTAACTAACTTTCCTGTCTATGAACCAGGTTTATAGACATGTTTTCATGTTTTTCAAGGGAAATACCGCCAGGTCAGAATCTAATTAACCAAGCACACAAGAAATACTAGACGTCTGTTTGGTACTTGATCACTGCTGTTTCTTCTTTTTACAAGGCGTCCATGCATCCTGGAAAAGCCTTAAATTTGTGTATCTAAAATTAAGGCCTTAAAATGTTTAAAATTTGTTTAAAAAATATGTTGGTCTTAAATACATTAATCTCAGATCTTAAATTTTGTCGTGGCTATTTAGGTTTTTTTCTTATTGGACTTTTATATAAAACAAAGGTTTACAGACATCATCACTCACTGCATTCAAGGCTTCAATGCTACCAGTAACAAGCTGCTAAGACAAGCTTGCTAGCTAGCCTTTTTTGCATCTGTCTTGAGTAAGTGTAAACTTTTTAGTAGTGGGCTGGACGCTACTTTCTTGCTATGTGCATTCTGTGCAAAAAAAACAAAAAACATAAGCACTACTGGGGTTAAAGATTCAATATATATCTTTAAAAAAAATTTTTTTTTTACATATTTGTTGAAACTGTGTTGTGACAGTTTGGTGTGAGACAGATAATCTGTGGAAAAAAATTAAGCACCTCTGTATTTTCCCAGTGCTAGCTAGAAACAACCAATCAAAGCAAGGAGGAGGGGCTTAGCGCTGTCAATCATGCCCATGTCAATCTGCCACGATACAGTTTCTCCCCGTCAGCACAGCATGTTATGAATACTAAGGCTAATTAGCATGGCCACAAATTATGGTATAGTAACAGTTTTCTGTAATGATGAGTTGCATATTTAGCAGCATGTTCACTGGATTGACTGACAGCGATAAGACCCTCATCCTGGTTCTGATTGGTTGTTTTTGATGGCAATATTAGCACATGGAGTATGTGGAGGATATCGATATTTTCAGATCTGTCTCATATAATACACAGAAATGTAAACAAATATGTAAAAAACATATGTTTTATAAAAGCTACGTACTGCAGCTTTAAGGCAGCAGAGAACAATATGCCATTTAAAACACACAAAACTGCTGCCAAGAAACGCTAGCAGGTTATGTAACCAAGTTTAATTAATTTTCAGGCAGTGACAATCCTGAAATCACTTTGAAGATAGCAGAAATCAGGGCAGACAGTGTTGGAAAGGTGAGTCCTCATTACGTTGTAAGTTTGACCTGGAAGTCCAGACGAAGTTTCGACTGACGTGACATCGTTTTCTTTCTCAGATCGTCAGCGCACAGGAGAAAGTGTTACCTGTTCCTTTTAACTGCCTGTTTCCCAACGTCGAGTACATCACTAGAGCCGGATGGACAAAAGACGGCCGATAGTAAGTTTGTAAAACTCAACCGTGGCTCAGTGGTTTAAGCTGCTGCGAGTCACGGCTCTTCCTCTCCGTTTCTGTCAGCGCGTGGGCGGTCATGATGGACCGACGGCAGCAGAACCTTCAGCTAGTCCTGCTTCCTCCGGCGCTTTTCATCCCGGCTCAACAGGACGAAGCGAAGAGACGGGAGAGCCTGGACGCTCTGGGCGACTCGGTCCATCCCTTCGTCATCTACAGAGAAACCAGTGACATCTGGATCAATGTGAGCTCCTAACCACCGTTTTGTCTCAGACTGTCTTACAGCGACATTGTGGAAAAATTAAACGTTGCTTAAAGGAATTCAAAGCGACTAAAGTACCATGAGTATTATAGATTTTCTTTTCTGTCACACTTAAAAAGTTTAGATCAACGATCTGCAACCTTCATCTTTGACTGAGACATTTTGCCTCTTTCAAAGTCCAGATGAATAAAACTTTAAAGCCACAATCTTTTGCATTTTATATATTTTGATAAATATCTACTGAAGAACCATCATTTTATTTCTGTTTTTAAATGTTTAAAATAAAAAAAATTTCAATAGTGTGAACAGATACATTTTCTTCTGTCTTCCTCTTTGTGAGAAATATAACTTTATTTTATTTCTTCCACTTGAAATTGAATTTAAAAATCTTTTTCTGCCGAATAAAACTGATTTCTGATTCTAAAAATGTAGAATGTTACCAACCTAATGTCAAAAAGAAAGGAAAAATAGGTTTTAAAATATTAGTTCAAAGAACCATCATTTTATTTCTGCTTTTAGATTTGCAGAATGTTTGGATGTTATGAAGTGGACGGATACATTTTCTTCTATATGAGGGTCTGCAGCTCCTGAAATACAATGGTTCTTAATCAAAAGTAATACATTTTAAATTTGTTATCAGATATAATAACAAACACTTTTTTTTAAAGTTTATTTGATTAAATAATTGCAGTAAATTTCCAAAAAATAATGACCCAAAAGAACCAGTAATGTTTTTTAACAGTTTTTTTTCTTTTTTTGTTATTAGTTTGTACATTTTTAGTCAGAAATCAGTTTTATTGGGAGCACAAAAATACTCAAGTGGAGGAAATAAAATAGTTTTAACAGCATTTTTCTCAAATTCCAACAAACCATAGAAGAAAATTTATCCATCTACCTTATTGCAAAAAATCTCCATCTCTCCTTATTTTAAAGTATGAAACAAAAATAAAATAATAGTTATTCAAATATATAGCAGATATTTATCAAAAAACAGTTTATTCATATCTGTAAACCCTCCAATGTGTCTGAATTAAACGGGTGAGGTAATATTCATCCACAGAGATGTCACAGACACTAACATCATTTGAAAACAACCTTTAGTTTCCATTTAGGTTGTCAGATGTTAAAATGTGTTGATATGACAAGTTAAAGGGTAACAAACAGGCGATAAATCCACGTAAACATCCCTGTTTGTGTTGCAGGTGCACGACATCTTCCATCCTTTCCTCCAAACGTCTGATGACGAGTTCACCTTCATCACAGTAAACGAGTCTAAAACGGGCTTCTGCCACTTGTATAAGATCACCTCAGCGTTACAGAGGGGCAAATACGACTGGGCCAAAGGATACACTCACTCTGAAGGTAACGCCTCACCATGTTGAAGAATAAACATTTACATTGTAATATTCAGTTTAAATATTACATTTTCTTCCATCAGATGATTTTAAGTGTCCAGTTAAAGAGGAGGTGACGGTGACCAGTGGGGAGTGGGAAGTGCTGGCCAATCATGGAGCAAAGGTGAAGCTTCACCTTAATTAAGCTTTTAGCAAACATCTCAAGCTTTTACAGCTAATAAAGTCAATATTTTCCTGTGATAAATTAGGGAATACCGTAATACAAGTAAAGTTATTTGTACAAACTTGGGATGCAAGTTGTCAGTTAATGAGTTAATCTAAAGTTGATTAACTGATAAGCAGCTGGTTTCTTAAAAACTTCAGTTTTCTCTTGCATCAAGAAGGAACGTGGAGTTTATAAATTTAAAAAAGTGAATAATAGTTTAGCAATTTAAACTAAAATAAATTCAAAATAAACTTTTTTCTTTTCTCACATTATTAAACTTGGACATATTTCTCAAACAAATAACAAAACAGGAACCTGTTAGGTTGCTCAATAGAAAAAAAGGAAAAAAATAATAAATACTTCATCCACCAAGACATTTGAGCGACGCCCTCTGGTGGATGGCGACCAAACTACAACAGCCAGAAGGTCTGAGCGGACGATATTAGTTAATCGATTGGATGAAATTTAATCTATTAAACTATTTATTGACAGTTAATTGTAAGTTGATTGTTTGTTAGAATCCCTAGTGGAAACTATTTTTCTCTAATGGCCTGTGAAATATAAGCAAGTGTCTTCTCAAAGAGACGTTTCCAATCTGCAAGTTAATGTAAATGATGAAATCTAATCTAGATTAAAAGGGCAAAACCCTTTACTGTAGCAGAAATAAACTCTGGATGTTCTTGTTGTCTGGTTTTTGGTGCAGCGTTCTTGCAGCCCTCAGATTTGGGTTGACGAGGCGGCGAAGCTGGTTTACTTCCAGGGAACCAAAGACTCTCCTCTGGAGCATCACCTGTACGTGGTGAGCTACGAGACGCCGGGGGAAATCGTCAGACTCACCAAACCCGGATTCTCCCACAGCTGCTCAGTGAGCCAGGTACCGACTGACACAAACTCCTCTGAATTATCTAGTTTCCTGCTTGGGGTTTGAACTAGGTAATATTTTACCTGTTAATTTAGGTTATTAAATGTTTAATTTGAAGGAAAATTGAGGAGTAGCGTTCTCTGATCTCTGCTTCATTAAACGGTTAGACATATTTCTGTTTGGTTCTTGTGTGGATTAATTATAGATGGGGCTGGGTGATAAATCAATTTTATTTATTAAGCAGATTTATGGTTTTGACGATTTAATTTTTGGAAAATCGGGAATCTTTTGGCTTCCATAGTTCAGAGTGATGTCAGCTCTCCCAGGGTCGCCGTCTTGTGCGTTTTAATCTTGACGATGAAATATAAAGGCCAGGCTAAGAAGTTTCATTTTAATTATGAGAATAAAGACATAATATCACAAGAATAAAGTTAGGCGAATTAAGTAGTAATTTTATAAAAACTTCAACACAAAAAAATAGCAAAAGATTTAACTGGAGAATGTTGGAACATTTTGAGAAGTTATAAGTTGGTATCCGTTTTACAGATAAGGAAATAATTCATCTTCTCACACGCCACCATCAAATTATTATCACAGGACTTTGAAATAATTGAGCAACGACTGAGTTTTATCTGAAGAAAATCACACGGACTATGCTGGTCACATCTCTGGAAATGTTTTTATAATTCTGGAAACTTTTTCTCATTAAAATTTTTTCTTGTAATTTTAAAACGTTCTTCTGGTAAAAATGTGCCTTTATTCTGCTAATATTACGACTGTATTCTCATGATTAAAAGAAAACTTGTATAACCAGGCTCCGTTGTACAGCTCACAGAACAGTTGGTTGAAATAAAAGCCACTTTTTGAGATTTGCGATGTCTTTTTAGAAAAGAAAGCAATAAAAAATGATTAAAATCAGATGAATATGAAAAAAAAATCAGATTTTATTTTAATATCGCCCGGAACTAATTATTGATTTCTTAATAAATCTGAGATGCTATGGGTGATTAATTTTGCCTTTTCCTTCTTTCTCCACACAGACCTTCGATATGTTTATTAGCCATTACAGCAGTTTGACCACCGCTCCCTGTGTTCACATCTATAAGCTGGCCGGGGACGGCGACCCGCTGCACAAAGAACCTCAGTTCTGGGCCAGCATGATGGAGTCTTCTGGTACTGCTTTATATCTTAAACTAATTTAATTATGGTTATTAATTCAGCTCAAACATAATGCAGGATTAATATTTATGGCAGATATTGCTATGTGACAGAAGTTTAACTTCCTGTGTTTTGCTTTTAGCGTACCACTTTGAGGCTCCGGCTCCAGAAATCTTCAGCTTCACTGGGAAGTCGGGCTTTGAGCTCTACGGCATGTTGTACAAACCAAACAACCTGGTGGCTGGAAGGAAGCATCCCACTGTAGTGTTTGTCTACGGTGGTCCTCAGGTTTGATCTCTTCCACTTTAAAATAAACATTACAATCAATAGAACAAAGAAGCACTCCTTTGTAATGTACACAGCTAGTCTGAAATATTAATATGTGGCCAGAAGAAAGAAAAAGCTACATGTAAAGTGATGAAGACCAATCAGATCTCACTTTATTATTGGTATTTCCACAAATTAATACTAGATTATTCCTGTCGGATGACTTTCAACTGTTTGTGTATAGTCTCTCCATTGTCAAAACAGTTTATTTTCAACTATTGAGATAATCCTGTACATTCAATCCAGACTTAAAGAGGAACTATTATACAAAATTCAGATTTATTTATTTATTTATTTTTTTTACTCCCATTTGGGTCTCAACTGCTTCTAAAAACAGCCCAAACACTTAAAATAACACCGAGCCGTTTTTTGGCAATAAGTTCAATTTTTTTTATTTTTTAGCGTCTGGAAAATGAACCTTCCGAATGTTAAGCCACTGCACCGTTGCTTAGCAACCCCAGCCAAGCCTGGCCCCGTTACCTAGCAACGCTCTCTTAAATTCCAATAGTGTTTCAGCGATTTAAGAACTTGCAGCAATATATGTATTTCAGGTTAAGGGACCAAATTCTAAGTCTTAATTTAAAACCTCAAATCTACACAGAATGCAGATTGTACTGTGATAAATATATGTAGAAAAGGAGAATTTAATTTCTGTATGAAAAGAGCTAGAAGTGCTTTTATAGACGGCAAAGGCTCTTTTGTTTCTGATGACATCACTAGTTTATTTCCTTCAGAAATGGCCCAAAGCCATTCTATGCAGAGACATGGTGAAGCTACAGCAAACCTGAACAGACAGTTGTAAACCATTAAAGTGCATTGTTTAATTTTTCATTTTATTTTTGATTTCATTCACTCAGTAAATGAAACTAAAATAAAGCAAGACTGAAAACGAGCAGAAATAATTATAAACTTATATGTGCAGTGATTAAACTGATCTAAACGGTGACTAAAACTGCAGCACATTTTAGTGAAGCGACTCTGATTAAAGCTAAGTTAAAATATGTCGTCGAATTTACCCTTTGCTCTCCTTCCAGGTGCAGCTGGTGAATAACTCCTATAAAGGAGTGAAGTACCTGCGGCTAAGCACGCTAGCTTGCCTGGGTTACGTGGTGCTGGTCATCGACGGGCGGGGATCCTGCCAGCGAGGACTCAAGTTTGAAGGAGCTGTGAAGGACAAAATGGTAACTTCAAAAACTGCAACTAATGATTATTTTAGTAATCGATTAATCGATTATTTTAACGATTAATCGAATAAAAAAAAGTTAATCATTTAAATCTTTTTATACAGTATTAGAAATACATTGAAATATGCAAATAAACAATTCTGTTCCTTTCATGGCATAAACTTCAACACTTCCTGTGGTGCGTCCTTGATAATTTGTAGCCAAGAAATTTGAAAATCTTGGTCTTTTCTGCTTGACCTAAAATTTATGCATTGTAGGGCTAATCTGTGGATTATCTTTTGGATTAGCCAATTAATAAAGGAATAGCAAAATGGAGATTTTTTTTTTTTTTACAGAATTTGAACTAGATGAAGCAAAAAAAAAATCGAGCTCTGGGTAGAACATATTTACAGACAAAGAATGTTTTTTTTTATTTATTTTTTTATCTTAAATGCAAAATATATGTAGTGTTGTACATTTTTCATATCGATCAATCAATAATTGGATTGCAAATGGTACATAATAAGGTTGTTGTTTTTTTTTTCAAAATTTGAGCTAGGTGATACTAAAACTAAGCCACTTGAGGAGTTCTGGGTAGAACATATTTACAGAAAAATTATGTTTTTTTCATGTTAAATGTAGATTGTATATATATTTTTATACAATTTGGCTTAATTACTGTGTTATTCTTTCAGCAAATGGCATTTTTTTTGCCACTCTGACTACTAAATTTGTTGCCGATTAATCTGATTAATCGTTTCAACCCTAGTAAATCATTACTTGACATCTAATTTAGGAATTTGTTTTTAAAAAAATTGCACCGGTTAATCTGTTCCCAGTGTTCTGTTAGAAAATGAGATTTTAAAGAGAATGGTGAGTATTATCGGTTCTTCTTTATCCAGGGTCTGGTGGAGATTGACGACCAGGTGGAGGGTTTGCACTACATTGCTGACAAGTATAAGTTTGTGGACCTGAGCCGCGTCGCCATCCACGGCTGGTCGTACGGAGGATTCCTCTCCCTCATGGGCCTCATCCACAGACCGGACATATTTAAGGTGACGGCAGGAAATCAGAAACGTTTAGTCTCTACTGCCAGATGTGTCATTGTAACTTGTGATGCAGGATCAATCAGACATGATTTCAGGTTCATTTTGTGTGTTGATCAGGTCGCCGTCGCCGGAGCGCCGGTGACGCTGTGGATGGCGTACGACACCGGCTACACAGAGCGATACCTGGACACGCCGGAAAAAAACCAGAAGGGATATGAAGCGTGCTCCGTGGCTCTGCATGTCGACAAACTTCCCAACGAGTGAGACCTCCGCATAAAAAACCGATTCACGCTTTCATAAGCATCTTTTACCTGACACAGATTATGTTGATGCTTGAGCCTCAACCAGGGAGCATTTTTACCCTCATGAAATATTTTGACAATTAATTGGATTAAAAAAAAGGGCATATTCTGTAAGTCTTTCATTAATTGCTTAAACCTTTTTTTTTTTTTTACAATATTAGAAATACATTAATATTCGAATAAACAAACAATTCAGTTCCTTTTTAAATAATAAAATGAACATTTTATTGCCTAAAATACAATAACATAACATTGAATTAGTGAACATTTGATCATTTGTAACAAAAGATGCATCTGCAACAAAAAATACTCTTAACATCAACATCTTTATTCTAGACTAATCAATACAGTGCAGAGCTGATCTGTTAATTTATTTTTTGATTAACTGATTAATAATTGGACAACAAAAGACGACTACTAAGAGTTTTTTTTTTTTTTTTTTTACAGACTTTAAATGAGATGAAGTTAAAGCTACGTCACTAGTTTCTGGGTAGAACATATTTACAGACAAAGAAGATTTTTATGTTAAATAGAGACTGTATCTTTTTTTAAAAATATGTTATGATTATTATTTTAATAAACGATTAATCGCAATTTATCAGATTAATCGTTTCGACCTAAACACACTGACAGATTTAGCCATTTTTAATGCATGAACATGTTTTTTTATACACATTTTGATGTTTGATGTTTGTTTTGAATCGGCTCAACTAAGTGGTAACCGCTGCTTATAAGTCTGTAAATGTAAATAAATAAAAATGGCCGACTCGTATCTCTGTGCGCGTTGCAGGCCGAACCGACTGCTGATCCTTCACGGGTTTCTAGACGAGAATGTTCACTTTTTCCACACTAACTTCCTGGTGTCTCAGCTCATCCGAGCAGGAAAGCCGTACAGCCTTCAGGTACGTTGATGAAACCTGCGCTGATGTTTGACTGGAGAAAAGATTTTTAACCAGAAATGGTGACAGATTCCAGATCAGTTCATCTGGAACATCTGGAATCTGATGTTTTTGGAAAAGGAAAAGAAATTCTGGAAATAGATTTGGATTCATTGGCCTGTTGTCTAAATGTTGCATCCATCCGTCCATTCATCCATCCGTTCATCCCTCTGTTCATCCATCCGTCCATCTGATCATACATCCATCCCTCTATCCATCCATTTGTTCATTCATTCATCCATCCTCCATTTATCCATCTGTTCATCTATCCATTCATCCATTTGTTCATCCATCCATTCAACCCTCTGTTCATCCATCCATCCATCCATCCATTCGATCATACATCCATCCCTCTATCCATCCATCCATTTGTTCATTCATTCATCCATCCATTCATCTGTTCATCCATCTATCCAGTTTCTTTTTACCAGTTTGACATTGGGAGCCTGATGTCAATAAAATATCCAGTGTAAATTTGTAGCAAACATTAATAATTTATTCACTTAAAAACTTTGAGTTTTGAAATTAGTGGATTTTTGTCATTGTTGTCACAGTAACATTTTTAGCGTAGCGCAGCATTTGATTTAGAACGCTAAGACGTCCAAAAAGATTTCAGGGCCACGTTTTAACTTTTAACGTTTCGTTTTGATGGAGTTGGTCTTGAATTTGTTTTGGTTGTTAAACTTGACCTGTGCAGTACTACAAGATGAAGGAACAAAGTTTTAGAAATAATTAGTTTTATTCAGATTTTCCAAGTAAACAAAAAACACAAACATAACAAAACAGAAATGGTACAAAATAACTTCAGATCATTTACTGATTGATTACAATCTTGCTGAGCTGGAAAGTCCAAAATGTCTACCAGATATTTTGAAAGGACTTGTTTTCTCCTTGTGCATCAAACGCATAATTTAATGTATTTTTTTTTCCCCTGTTTCTCCAGATTTATCCCAACGAACGCCACAGCATCAGGTGTCCGGAGTCCGGAGAGCATTACGAGATTAGTCTGCTGCACTTCCTCCAGCAGAACCTCTGATAAGCCTCTCCACACGCTCTCACCTTCCCCTCCTTCCTTCCTGCCTTTCTTTTCTCACTCTCAGCATTTATCCAAACCTGCTTCACCACTTTACTTGACTTTACGATGAGTTGAATGCAATCTACTTCGAACCTCATCACACCCGAAGAGCCGTTCAGCAGTCTTAAAGTCGCAGCAGCATTTTCAGCATCAAAGTGTCGCTGGAATATCAATGTTTGGTTGCCTTTCATGTTTAATTCAGGAGTAAAATGAACGGTTGTGTTCATCTCTGACGCCAGCAGAGGTCGCTGTTCACCCAGATCATGAAACAATAAAGCCTTTTTATTTTCTTTGTGTTGAAATCCAGCAACAGGAGTAAATTTTGATGTTTAAAATGCTGCCTTATGTACTTTCATTAGCAATGCAACAAAATATACACGTGGACCATTTACAACAATGTTTTTGATTTATTGGGGTTTTTTGGTGCCATTTAATTTAGCAACTAATTTCTGTGAATCAACGCTTTTCTGCCTCTGAATACAAACTGGTGTGATTTCAACACCCCCTGTTGCACACTTTGTCGTGTTTTGCTATGAGATTTGTGTCTTATGCCTGTCACAGGTTGTTTTTTATGCAGTTATTCCAGAAAAAATATATATAAATTCCACATTTTTATTAGGTTGTACTACTTAAAAAAAAATCTTCTAGAGATGTTGGGAGTTATGTGGGACCTGTTCTTGATCGCTTGCTTTAACTTCCTGAAGAGCTTTCCTTTCTCCTGCTGCTGAGGACTTTTTGCACAGTACATTATATTTACCTTTGTGCCAAGAAGCTGACCTGAACGATGATGTTTGAGACAACTGAGGTGCCTTGCAAGAGTTTAGGAGCACCTGCTCACATTGAAAACAAATCAGGGAATCAGTCAGAAGACTCAACGCCTTGTTATCATCTGCTGAACTTAATCGTTATAAATGTACTCTGTTATTGAAGAAATAAACTGAAGTGAACTATCTTTTTTCTTTTTTTTTTTTTTTTTTTTCCCCATAAGTTTTGCAAAGTAGTCTTTATTTTATGTTTTTGTAAGCTTTCGGTTTATATCCTAAAAGATTAAACTGCACACCTCTTCACACCTTCCCAATAGCTTTCGTATTAGTCATTTTATATCCGCATGTTGTAATGGGGCCTGGATCCTGTAATAACCGCCTGCTGCTCTATTATGGCCTGTTTTTCAGCTTTTAAATGACGCCGACGTTAAGGGCCGAGTGTTTGTGTGACTTGAAAAGCTCAACACGAACTTTTAATAAATATGAGCATAATTGAAACCAGATAGTCACATACACTTAAAATTAACATGCAACTTTTTATTCCTTTCTGACACTAAATGGAACCAGCCCGGTCAGGTTTTGGGTCGGTTAAGATTGCAACATTTTTTTTTTATTTACTTAGTAACTTTTCAGCAACATACGACCTTTTTTTTTTTTTTTTTTTTTTTTAAGTAAATAGTTTCTCAATATTGATAAGATAAACTACTAGTTTCACTGCCAGGTTATTTCACTTGTAAACATATCTTTCACATGTTATAAGTCAAATAATCTGGCAGTGAAACCAGTATTTCTTATCTGTAAGAGGGAAATATTCACTTAAAACAAGCTTCTCTATCTTGCTGAAAAGTTACTTGTAAGTTTAGTCTTATTTCAGGCATTGCAGAAGAAATTAACAAAAAATACTTAATATTTTGTGTTTTTGCAGTAAAACCATAGGGAATAAAATTTGTATTGAATGAAATCCAGTGGCTTCTAAAATTAAAGTTTTCACTTATTCACAAAAAATAATGAACACCTGAACCAAAGTTAACGCATAAATAAACCATTTGCTTTGTTTTCTGCTGCCAAACCTTTTAAAAAAAGCAAACAATAGTTTTCTTTTTGTTTTCTGTTTGGATTAAATATTAAAAAGTCTAGTGTTTCTATTGGAATGCACCTTGTTTTTCAAAACACTATTTTACATTAAAACATTGCAGTAAAAGGGTTTAAACTTTCCAGCATTATTTAAAGAACATCTTATAAATGCACTGAAAAAAGAGAATGGGGAAAATGGGTTTATTTGTCACATGTAATTAAATTCAGTTTGTCAGACTTAATGTGATCACTTGTGACCAGTTAGCAGAATATATTCAAGTTAAATCACCTGTTGGTTTTTTTTAGTGTACATTATGAATGACTCAGAAAACAACTTTTATTTTCCATGTTCATTTTTATTCATACAAGTAAAAAGCATTTGAAACTGTAATCAAATGAGTAAAAAACAACATATTAAATAAGCAAAACGTAATTAAAGGAAATAGAAAACGTCTAATAAAAAGATCCCTCACAAAGGGGAATAAAGTCCCAGTCAACATGACTGAACGTTTCAGCTCGGACTCCATCTCCTCGTATGCATTGCATAGAAATACCAGACGGTCAGTGCATCGGCAGACATTAGTAATGTGCGTTGTCAGCGTATTTTCAGGCTGTCAGTAGTTAAGGCCCCAGATGTTCTCTGGGTCGAAGAGACTTTAGCGCTGGCGTCTTATTGCGTCTTCGAAACCGGAGCGATTTTCAGGAGAGTGGAGCCGATCGGGCTGAATTGTCCCTGAAACATGGCCCGTCTTCCCCCGTGGCGCAGAGGGAACTTCCCGTTGAGGTTTGACTCTCCGCAGCTGCTAAACCACCAACCGCCTGGGAAAAAAACACAGATGGAAAATCTCGTTTAGCTTAAATCGTTGGGCCGATTGGAGCGATTTTTAATCTGGATTCTGAGACGGTTTTGTACCTGAGAGCAGCTCGGCGCAGTTGGCGTCCGCAGCGAGGTCGTTGTCTCTGTCGGCAGTGGAGAAGGGAAGTCCGGACGCTCCGGTGGACTCGATTCCCCCCTGAACGCCAGACGAAGGGTCAAGGTCGAGGTGCAGAGCGAACTGCCTCTCCTCTCCGTCGACTTGGAACCGGTAGCGAGCCGCCTGGCGCCGCCCGGCCTGGTCGGAGAGCTCGACGTCCAGGACGTACTGGCCTTGCTTGGAAATGGAGTGGATGTTGTCCAAACCCAGCCAGAACTCTCCTGGGAGGTCCAAAATTTTAAATTAGTTTTTGAATGTTGGAAAATTCTGACCTCTTTTTACCTTAAAATTTCCAAAACTCACCATTGAGGTCGCCGAATCCTTTCCTGTAGCTTTCCCAAAGCTGGTTGAAGTTCTGAGATCCATCCTGCCGTTTCTGGATGACCGTCCAGCCGCCATCTGCAGAAAAAGCAGGAAAGCAAATCAGTTTTTCCCCCTCCTCTTTTTTTTTAACTTGCAGAAATATCCCCCGATAAAACTCAGAACTGGAGTGAACAAACTCACCTGGAGTCATTTGACAGAGAACGCTGAAGGGTTTTGAGTTGTCGGGCTGAATCATGTAGACGCCGTCGACTCGCTGTCCCTGTGCAAACAGATCCTGACAGTCTCTGGCCAGGCCTGCGAGCAAAAGCACAACATGAATCAAACTTTAGCTCCTTTTTCTCCACAAGTCACATTTAACAGCCTTGTTTTTGTTTTTCTTTTTGACGTTGCTGCCCTTTCTTCTGAACTTTGCTCTGTTTCTGAACGACTGCCAGCGAGTCAGACTTCATAACCTAAAGTGCAAAGGCGAACTGTTTGGTTATGTCTTTTTACAATCCCTGTTGCACTGCAAAAACACAAAACCTTAGGCATTTTTGGTCTTGTTTCAAATGAAAATAACTCACAGTTATCATTCCAGCAGTACATAGAAGATAGTTTTGTTCACATATTTCCTTGATATTGATTAAGTGGAAGATTATTTCACTTAGAACAAGACATTTTGCTATAAGTGGAATTGTAAACAAGCCTTAAATCTCGCTGAAACGTTATTTCTAAGTTGGTTTTATTTCAGGTTTATCAACTTCTTTGCACTAGGAACTAAACCAAAATACTTGGCAATACTTTGTGTTTTTGTAGTGTGATTTAATTAAAATCTATTTTATTGTCATTGTTTTTTCGTTTGTTTTTCCAGGAGGAGTGAGTTTTGACTCGCCTAACGTTTTTTTAACGAGCTGAAACTGTAAAAAGTTACCTGCTTGGTTGAGCTCTGCCTCGCCTGTCAGCGCTCTCTCTTCGTCTCTTCGTCTGTGGGATTTCACTCTCTTATGCGCAACCTTCAGAAGAACAATCAGTGGAGGATTAAAAAAACATTCTGGTGTTTATTTAACGCCACAAAGCTGCAGGTTTGCTTCCCGGCGTCTCACCTTGTTCTGCAGGACCTGCAGGTGCAGACTCTGTTTCTCCAGCTTGTCTTGCTGCTGCCTGATTTTCTCCACCAGCTGATCGATCCGTCTGTTCTGAGCCACCATCAGCCTCTGGACGAGGGGAAAAGACGTTCAGCTTCAGACTGCCTTACAAAAATCAACTTTTAGAGCGTTGAAGCTTTACTCCAACTCACCTGGATGAATGAAACCCTCTCGTGTTCGCTGTCGTTGCCGTCCTTCGTCGGCTCCGTCAGAACCTCCTCCAGTCGGTCCATCCTGGACGTCATGACCTCCGCCTGCCTCTTCACCTCGCCGACCTCCAGCTTCACCTCCTCTCCCAGTTGGGAGAGCAGCCTGTACGTCCCCTGCGCCTCCTTGCTCTGGGTCATCAGCGCCTCGCCCTGCTGCTCCTGCCTCCTCTCCAGCTCCGCCAGCGTGCCGTTGACGGCCCTCAGCCGGCCGCTCACGTCTCTCATCTGAGCCTTGGTCTTGTCCACATGCTCCTTCAGGCCCTGGCCGAGCTGCAGGAGGCCGTGGGCCACGACGTTCACGTCGTCCCAGGAGGCGTGTTTCTCCCGGCGGGTTCTGTCCGACGGGAAGCCGGCGCCGGCGTGGACCAGGACGGCCAGGAGGAGGACGGTGACCTGGGGCGTCTTCATGACTCTGGTCTTTGGGTCAGCGCTTCTTTGCGTCGAGCTCGAGTCGCTTCAGTTGTCTGCTGGTGAATGGCTTCGTGAGGTTTTTATAGCTCTGAGCTGCAGCAGGCGGCGCGCCTGATTGGCTGCTTGGAGGTGGAGGAGGAGGCGCAGGAAGGACAGACGAGGAGGCGGAGGAGGGGAAAAGCGTTCATGGTGGGGAGCTCGGCTGTGACGCAACTAAACATCTGAATTTCCAGTTAAATCTGTGATGTAGTCCAAACTTTGGTTATTTTATGCTTTTTAGGTAAATACATTACTTTGTTTTGCATTCATAGAAGCTAAACAAATAAAGTTTTACATACTACATTTTAAAAGAAGAAGAAAAACAGTGAAATGTAAATTTCAGGGCTGCAAAAACACATAATCTTAATAAGCACTAAGATATTTGCTATAGACCAAAAATAAGACAAAACCAACTTAAAAGTAACTTTTCAGCAGGATGTAGGGCTGGTCGTAAGTTAATTATTCCCTGGTATTGATAAAAACTAAGAGTTCCACTCATAACATGTTAAAATATTATGTCATAAGTTAAATAATCTGGTACTTTTTAATCAATATTAGGAAATATTTGACTCAAAAATCAACTAAATGTTACTTTGTTGTCTTATTTCAAGTGAACTGACATATTAGCAGTAGATAATTGACCAAAAATACAAGATTTTGTGTTTTGAGGTGCAATGATAATTTTAGTTATCGTTTATTCTGAAAATTAATTGGATTTGCAAAAATAGTAATTTAATTTTAATATTTTTATACAATATTAAAAATCTATTGAAAGATGCAAACAAATAATTAGATTTAATAATGAAAAATAAACAATTTCTTGTCCAAATCCAATAAAATAGCATTAATTTAGCTCAGAGCAAACAAATCATCTGCAGCTAAATATAACATCATTACAGAGTCGGCCTAATATGTTGTTTTCTTTTTTTTTTTTTTTTTTGATTACCTGAATATTTTTTTACAGTATTTGAATCAGGTGAAGCTAAAACTTTGACATTTGAGGAGTTTTTTTTTATTTTATTTTTTATCTTAAATGCTAAATGCTATTTTAAAACATTTTCACCAAATGTCTTTTTTTGAGTCATTTAACGACTAATCAATTACTAAATTAGTTGGCGATCTCCATAACTTATAATTTAGCAGCCTTGTGTTGGAAGTCAAAACGACTGACCTTTAACCTTTAACCTACATTTCATGCATCTGTCTCAGCTTCTGACTCCTCTCTTCTTGGACGTTAACGTCCATCAAACTCTGCAGAGTGGAAGCGGCGCGAGAAAAGCACTGGAACGTTTTCCAGCTTGTGTGAGAAGCAGGGGAAAGTTCAACCCTGAGGCCTTTTTACTCACTGGTTCCTGACAATAAAAATCCTACACACACACACACACACTGCCAGACAGAACAACACAAACACACACACACACACACGAGGCGTGTGTTGTGCTGACTGACAGAAAACGCTGAGGCATGCCTGCTTTGTGTTCTGGCAAGTCGTAACTGGAATACGTCTTTACTCACCATGGCTGAACGCTCATTTGACAAGATTAAACCAGCTTTAGCAAGTAAGCATTTGAGTTTAAGGCAGATTTAGTTCTGCCAATCATCTTTAAAGATGTTCTGAATTACATAAGATGTTTGTATCAAATCAGATGATCATTTTTGACGCCTTACGTTTGAGTTTTACGAAATTAGAATCCCAGTGGTTAACAGTTTCATTCTAAAATGTGACTTTCATGAAGCATATTATGTTCCAGTACATCCATCTTATAATCTCAATTTAGAAATTGAAATTAAAGTGAAGTCACTTGAAGACAGAACAGGTTTTCTGTTGCTTATTTCTAAGTCAAGTCAGGGAAGAGTGGCCGACCACACACCAGACATCTCTCCACTTTCAGTTTTGAATATTTTGAATTTTTTCATTTTTACTCAAGGAAACTAGACCATTGTTGACGGTCTGTATTTTTAGACTGCATTTATACCAATCTTGTTTGGTCTACGTTAGTCAAACTCTAGTTCATTTGTCTTGAACACGTGTCGAACTCGAGGCCCGGGGCCAAATCTGGCCCACAGTAGCTTTTTGTGTGGCCCTCAAGACTCCAGACGCTAAATTACACCAATCAGTCCATCCGGTTTTCTGTGATTGTGGAAATTCACATGAAATCAACAGATCCTGCATCTTTTTTCCTGCTCATTTATAACTAAGTTTATTGTAAATTTTTCCGCAAAAATGGTCAAAAACGTTGAGTTTACTGACCACTAACTCACACCTGCAGGTTTCAGTATTTTGTGCTGGAACTCAGTGTTTTGTCCGCTTTGCAGTTTTCTGGGAGTTTGTTCCAGATTTGTGGTACATAGGCGCTGAATGCTGGACAGAAAACTAGTGTAAAAACGTTAAGAACAATTGATCTGAAAAGCTTTAAGGCACAACTGAAAGAAAAGGATGATGACTCATGACTTTGGCACAGGACTAATCTGATTAAACAAAAACACGTCGGGAGACGCCTGTTATTAAATTGTTTCTTCATTGTACCTACAAGCTAAGTCGTATTTTCAGTGATGAATTTTACGGCGGCGTCAGAGTCTTGGTTTGCAGGGTGGAGGAAGGTTTTGTTTTCACGTTGGGAAAACTTTGCCGGTGTTCCAGAGCACGTAGCGCTGCACGCTGCAGCTCCGCACGTACGTCCTCGAACCTGCTGCCCCCGTCAGGCAGCGCTCCAAATGGGTCCAGTTTGAGCAGCGGCAGGAATCACTTTTCCTATCCCAGCTGTGTCAGGACACAATGTTCGACTCGCCTTACCGGGCTGCGTTTGGAGCCTGGGCTCAGCTGCAGCCTGCTGTTTCCTGCCAGGGCTGCGGAACCGCTGGGGATGTGGAGGAATCAGCAGGAGTGGACTTTCTGTCCTGGCTCTGTCTCTGGCTACCAGGGCATCTGAAAATCATTAAGCCAAACCTGGATGCTGTAAACTGTCTCTGGTTATATAAAGGGTTTTTTTTCTTTTTTGTCCGGAGTTAAACTTTTGGATCTTTAACCTTTTTTTAGCTCATCATCTCCAGGCGTCCGGTTGGCTTCATGTGGAAACTTCAAACAAATGGATGAGTGAAACTTTACCAGGAAAAGAAACTATTGGCTGAAACAAGAGAATCCGCTTCAGCTTTGCTAATCAGACTTGTTTCAAACTATTATTGCAAAGCTAGCATGTTTTTGTTGATATTTATACCAAAAGACACTTTTTCTCCTTTTGTCTTTGCCAAATAAATCAAATTTATTCCGACTGGACAGAAAACATTAGAATATTGTAATGTTTTATGTACTTCAATCCAACCATTTTATTGACAGCAGTTCAGTATATTATGGAAAGCTGCAGCAAATCCGTCATTCTACCACCACTGTGTTTTACTGAAGGTATGCTTCACTGAAATGTTGTCATTTCATGAACACTTTCCTCATCTGGGATGATTGAAGTCAAGAGAGCTTCAGATTTTGTTCTGGATAAGCCGTCCAGTCGCTCTTGGAGTGGTTTTGGTCCACCACCCATTCTCGGAGCGTTTGGCACTGTCCCAAAGCTGTTTGTTTCTGGGTTTGACGTCAGACTCGAGGTATCGGCGCTGTAGTTAAGAAGTCAGAATTTCAACATGGCGACGCACCTAGCTCCTACAAACACATACTTTCCATGAACAAACGTCACTTTTAATTTGTTCAGTTTAGAGTTGCAGGCGTAACATGAAACATTGATTTTTACATGTCTCATGTAAAATAAACATGTTTTCACCTCATCTTACTACTGTCGATGCGAGGAGCGGCCATTTTGAAATGCGAAGTCGTAACTGGGTTCAGTCAGAGTTGCTCCCAGTCTCCCAGTGGGAGATTTGACTTCGGAGGGCGTTCCAGTTGATTTGGGAAGTTGGGATTTCCCAGTTCTGAGTACAACTGAAACGCAGCAAAACTCACTCACTATTTGGTTACCTAGCAACGGCCTGTTGAGTAGCTTGTGGTTACCTAGCAACAAGCTAATGAGTAACTTGCTTGCTACCTTGCCTCATAACTGCTTAAAACCAAACAGCGTGCAGTGAAAACCGTGGATAAACAGTTCAGGTTGGCCGAATTTCAGATATTTAAAACAAAACTAATCAATAGTTATTGATATTGACCGATGTGAAACCTTTCTCCTGTGGTACGTTTTTCAGCCGTATCGTCCAGCCCTACGGAGCAGTTATCTCGCAATTTAACAAGACGAAGGGTGACTTTTATTTAAAGGTTGTCAGGTTCATTCAGATAGTGTTTTTCAGCAGATCTATGAAGCCATTTGGAAACTTACTTTTATCTTTGTCCCAATGAAAATGCTGTTATCTGAAACATTAAGGGTGGGACAAATACTTTTCCAAAGCACTGAACAACTAAACTTCAGATCTGTTTAGTAATGGGCAACGTTGTGCTTAGTGGACTGGATCTGACGTGCAGAGCGACACACACACACCCACACGCACACACACGGGATCCGGACAGGCGCATGCAGAACGTGCACCGCTCGTTGTAAACAATGGACCACGTCTGTCTGTTAAAACACTGAGTGACTCATTTCCTCCTCTCCACAGGAGGAAGTTTCAGTTTTCTCAGGTCACCATTTTGACTTTTCAGCCTCTGTTTGGTTTTATTTCAAATTCCGTTTGATTTATTGTGTCATAATTTTTCAGTTGTAAAGCTCAAAACGACTAAGACCACACTCACATCAGGCATGTGTGACACAAGTTGAATTTTTTTGTCCGTTTGTGACATATATCCCACTTTTTATGGCGGTCTGGACGGCCCAGTTCTGATCTGTTCAGCCCCCCAAAAAACAAAAAAATCAGATCTGAGCCACTTCCAGAAATATCTGATTGTTTTCAAAGCGTCTGCAGTCTGAACGATGATGCTGCATTTTATTCAACTTTTATGTGATTTATGTGAGACATTGGTCATAATTCTGCACCAGAAGAAGCCAGATCGGACGTCAACAATGGCTGAAAAAATTAATAAAAAATGATTGTTTGTTCCACTGAAGAGAATCACTTCACAATCCCACCACGCTCCGCTTTGAGTCAATGATCCACGAAACGCTGTTGCTATTAGTTGTGGTTTCTTTTTATTAGCTTCCTTCACCTTGTTACGATTCTGTAACATTGTCATCTGCCAATGCTGAGTAAACTTTAAAACTTGATGCATAGACTGCAGCATCCATTATTGCGTTGGTAAACAATGCGGCGGTTTGTGACGTCAACGTTCTTCTGCGTTCGCGGATCACTTTGTAAATTAACACAGAAGTCTGATTGCATCATTTGAATAGAATAAAAATATCCTTCATTGGACCACAATGCAAAACCAATCTGATTTCAGCAAAAACTTGGAACGTTGCCACACGAGGAAAAAGGCGTCAGATTTGTTTTCTTTGGCATTTTGGCGGAAACATTTATAAGCAGAAATGAATGGACATGATTAAACACTGACATTTTATAAATGTATGCAAATTATAACAAAAGCAGAAAACAAAATGAAACCAAAATGTTCCAGATTGTCTTAGGTCATCGCTTGCGAAACTAAATCTAACTTCCCATGGATCTCGGTTTAATGTTTCTGTGTCAAAGTTCAAATGTAGACAGAGCCTTATTTAGGCCTACATCTAAAGATAAAATATCTCTAACACAAACACAGACGGCTCCTCTATCACAGCTCTGGGTGACACTGACTGATGAAATGTGAACTGGTTCTACAGCTTATCTGGGAGTTTATACACCAAACGCCTGTCGAGTCGGTCTCCTGTTCGTCAAAACGTCCTGAAACATTCCTGAAATGTCTGTGATTCATGATGGGAGGGCTGCACAGATTACAGCAGCATGGCATGTTCCCTCAGGCACATGGGCACGCACGTGTTTCCACAGAGCGATGGAGGTGTTTTACAGAAACCAGTGGGTTAGTATGTGAAAGGTCGGGCTGCTGTTACGTGTCTGGCATGTTGCATCAGCCCCTTGGACCGTGTTTGGGATCAGGCGTGCACAGCTGTGGGGCCGCATGCAATGAGACCCAGAGAAACACACACACAGAGGGGCCCGCTGACTGATCAGAGGGTATTTTTAACTCCTGTCGGGACCTTTGACCTCTGGTTCTAGGAGTGATTGGTTACTTCACAGAGCAAACACCAGAATGGGGGAAAGGGAAACAAGATGGCGGAGAAGTTTCTAAAACTCCAAAACACATTTAGGTAGATCTCGGTAACAAAAAGGTTGATTTAGTTCCAAAAGTGAATATTACATAGTTTAATTAACTCCTGAGTGATTAATTTCCTACTGCGGCTATTAGGGAAATACTTAAAGTAAAAAAAATTTAATTATGAGAATAATGTTGTAGGAGAATAAAATCATAGTATTACAAGAATAGTCATGTGAGAATAAAGTGGAAATAATACAAGAATAAAGACGTGAGAGAATAAAGTGGTAGTATAAAGTTAAAATGATACGAGAACATCATATTATGAGAACAAAGTCGTTTTCTTCTTGTCATTTTATTTTTATTAATTTATTAGTGTGGCCATAATAGTGATAGCTTTGTTGTAAATGATCTTTTACTCTGGCTTACAGCTAATGAAAACTCAACATTTAATTCCTCCATCCACTCGAACGTGCGTCCATCTCGAGGCCCGGCTCATTGGGGTCAAATTTGGCCCAAAATAACCAATTCTATGGTGAAGAACAAGAGAGTTGCTCCGGGCTCCTCTGTCTTATGTTTTAAAGATGAAAGTAAATTTTGTGTTTTATTCAGTGAAGTCCAGTATAAAGTTTCCACAGTCGGTGATGATTTGTGGTGCCATTTTATCTGGTTCACTGGGTTTTATCAAGTCCAAAAAGCTCCAGACCACTAGGGGGAGTCAGGAGTAGGTAAACTATGTAAATATGCTGCTGTTAACATGGTAAATGACTGCATGTTTGACACACACTCTCTTTCTTAATTGTGGATTTCTTCTAGAAATCCCATTGAACCATCATCTTCACTGATAGCCTCGTCCCATGTGAGTCGGTTGACTCCCCCTAGTGGTTTGGAGCACTTACGTTTTCTGGAGCGTTTCATACTTGCTGTTTTTGCTATTTTTGCCATTTTTTCCTTAGATTTTATTTTCTGTGATTGCATTTCTTCTGTGTTCAATTTTTTCCAGTGTTTTTCCATTCCATCCATTTATTTTGTTTTGAAATTTGCGCTATTCATGTTTGCCATGTTTTTTCTGAAAGTCAGAATTGTGAGAAAAGTGGGGGAAAAATATATATTTTATTAGATTTAGTTTTTTTTCCTAAATGGCCCTATTCCTTTTCCGTATTCTTAATACCACGCAGAAATCTGTTTTTATCCTCAATGTATTGTATTTTCAATTTTGGGAAAAATGATTATAAAAAACATATTATTATTATTGTTATTGTTATTATACATTTTAAGATTTGTATGTGGTCGAATTAAAAGAAAACATCTGAGAAATTGAAGTATTTGATAGAGATTAAATATTTCGACACTTGTTAGACATTAGATGTTTTGTCGGCTGGAGGCAGCGGGATCAAGATGTCTAGTTTTAATCATGTGGCAAAAGCTTTATTTTATAATACCTTAGTCTTTATTACAGGCGGTGAGAAGGCGTCATTATCACTACTCCAACAACAAAACAAGACAAATCTACAGCCTGATTCCCGCCTTTATTCATCACATTCTTGCCTTAAGGTTTGTTGCAATAAGCAATCAATCAATCACATTATAAATTAAAACAAACAATAATTTCCATTTGCAAGACTGAATGTTTCTCTTTTTTATCTTTCTACCAAAAACTGGATGACAAAAGTCTTCAGTTTGGTGCTTTTGTCTCAGTTTGCCTTTTCTTTCTTTTGAAAATCAATTTTTCTTGCAGAGATTTCATAATTTTTGTTGTTTCTGTTGTTTTGTTTCTTTATTTTGGATAGTTTTCCAGCTCCAGTCCTAAATGTTCATTAGAATTTAAAGTTTATTGGTCTTTGACAATATATTCGTGCATTATTATAAATAATAATTATTATTGTTTGTCACAATAACCAGCTACGTTTGTTTTTCTGACAGGCCTGCTCGTCTCCCACAGTGAACGGCTTGTTTTTGTTTGAACAGATTCTGTATTTTGGGCCGGGCTTCTGGCTCATTTTAACGTCTCCGTTTCACGTCACAGTTTTTGGCTGAGTAGCAAAGTGGGTGAAAGGTTGCGCTCGTGCACAGCTCGTGTGGGGCTCGTGTGTGGTTCGCTGATGTCACGTGGGATTCACTAATAGCAGCTGTTATTTACAAACCAGAGGCCGATACTCCATCCTTTCGCTTCCATCACTGCGACCTTTTACCCAGTTTCCTCCTCTCCTAAACTCTCTGCATCCCCTTGTTCCTCCTCCTCCTGCTGCCCTCCTTCCCTTCGCAGACTCCCGTTGCACTTTCACCCAGAGAGAAAAGATGTTTCCCCGAGGCGTCTTCTCTGATCTCAGACTTTGTGAGTCAAAGGTCGTCCAGTGTGTTGATGGCGAAAGCTGCTGGTTTTTTCCTTGTTTCTATGAGACGCTTCGTTCATTCTTTTGGGCCTTATGACAGCAGTAAAACATTCAAAGTAAGCGTTAAAACCCACCAAAAGAAAAAAAAAAGCTCTTGTGTGGAAATTATTATCGTTTAGAAATTCTTGTAGGGTGAGGAACTGTTGACATGTACGTCATTACTCTGCCGTGTTTGTTGGTGATAAACTTCCTTTTTGCTGGTTCAAAACAAACAGTTTCTATCCGATCCTCCCCTCAGGATCAAGTTCTGGTCAACGGTTCCTTTCACCTTTCACCTACTTCTACGTTATCTGTGATTTTTGTTGTTACTTTTTTAAAAATAAAACTATATTTAGCAAGTTTTGACTGACTTATTTCAAAAATCCAGCAGTTGTTCTTGTTTACTTTTATTGTTTATTTGAGAGAGACATAAACAAGAGGAGGGACATGAGAGGGGAAAAAATCTTTAAAACTCATTTTTGCAGAACTACAGCATTTTTTTAGTGTGTTGAATGTCACTACAGTGAAGTTCAATACTTCAGTTTTTTGTACAAGGGACCAAAACAATGTGGTTGCATATAAATTCAGTTTGATCTGTCTATATCGGTGTCATTAAAAAGGTAAAAAAAAAATATTCATCACAATATTAAATCATCACAACAGATAAAAAAAACAAATAAAAAGAGCTTAATTTAAATAAACCCACATATTTATGCAGAAATGTTTTCCAAGTGTTTTAGGAGTATTTTCATTATCGATTCTGTTTATGATTTTTATTATGCTAAAGTAAATTTTTTTAAGTTCCTGCTGATTGTGAAAATTTTTTCTTAATTTCATATAGATTTATTTTTCCATTTTCTAATGAATCTATGTTGGCATTTCAGAAAAGAAATGTAATATCTGCTGAAAAAATACCATTGGTCTGGAGGAGAAAGGTTGATTCAATTCAGAAAGTGGGTTTTGTCCGACTGGAAAACATTTTAAAATTACGTCCGGTTGGTTTTATTACGTAACTCTGACAAACAATGTAGCGTATAGGAGTATTTTAATGTCACTCGGTTTTATCAGTAGAAGATACATATTCTCATAAAATGGATCTCAATGGGACAAACCCGGTTAAATATTATTAAATGTTTGGAGAAAAGCTTTTAATCGGAGCTTGATGACAGAAAGTGTAATAACCTAAATTAATTCAGAGTATCCTGACAGAAACCCTCCACCTTGAACAACTCGGCTCCATTTTGTTGAGTTTAGTACTCAGCTATCAGAAAGTTTAGCTTTTTCTTTACAGCAGATAAAAGTCTCAGTTTTGTCTCTTTTGTGGCATTAGATCTTCTCTTTAAAATGTTCGTAAACATCTAAAACCTGGAACACGCCGTCTTCTTCATCTTTTGTCCATGAGACGTATTCATGCTCTCAGTTTGGACTTTCACCTCTGACATTTGACCGCTACATTGCAAAACTCACATTTTCCCCCCTTTAAAGTCCAATAATGGTGATTAGTTTGCTGCTGAAACCTGACCAACCTCTGCTCTATTTTTAAGGTAAACCACTCCTGACCTTCCCGTCCTTTGGCGGCGTTGGGTCGATCAGGTATTGGGTCCAGACGGCGGCTGTTAACTCAGACGGTTCGTGGGTTCGCTGCTCGTCCATCACCGCGGCTGCTCTGCAGGTCATTCGGCTTTCCTTTTGCCCAGAAACCATGAGGTGAAACCAGCGTGTGAGAAAACGTGTTCGTAACGGCACATGGAGTTCGGACTTACTCAGGTTGGCGAAACTCAATCGATGAAAACTGGAGAACAGTTTAAATTAAGCTTGAAAGTTCTGATAAGATGGACTTTTTCACGTTTTAATCACCCAGACATTGACGAAATCAATCAAAATTTATTCATAGAGAACTTTTTATTCGGCCAGTCGTAACACAGAGGTTTAGAAAACTGATTAGACACAAAACAAATATAAAATATTTAATTTCTCTTTGGGATTAATAAAGTATTTTTGAAATTTAATTGAATTTGAAACCAATAGAAACACTTACTAGAAATAACCAAGTTAAGCAAACAGACTAGCCTAAAAATAACAAAGAGATAAATCAGTCAATTATAGGAAATGAGGAACTAAGGAAATTTAATTAGATAAACAAAAACCTCCTAAAAATAAAACATTTTCTGAAACTTAATAAATTAATTGTCTTTATAGCTCAAAGGTTAGTGGCTCTTTGGGCCCTTCACAATGGCTCTTAACAATTTGGACTAAAAAAAGCTACTGTTTCTAAATTTAGATAACAAATGTGGGTTTTTAACTGTTTTCAGTTTATGTCTGCAATATTTGCATTTTATTCCCACAAAGATTGACACTAAAAGTACTAGTAATATGATTTTAGGTCTGTTTTTCTTGTCTTTTTTGCTAAATTTTATGTGTACCTTTATCTTAAATCCTAGAATAGAAATGAATTAGTTTTTTCATAGTAGATATTTATTTTTTTCTTTTCCAAAAAGTCAGTGACATTTGTGTCTCTAGACAAGTTTTATTCGGCTGGGCTGAGAGTAAAAATGGCTTTTTAAGTTGTAAAGGTTGCAGATGTCTGACCCAGCTCCTTTTTTACAGTTTTGATCCTAAAATATATAAATATCCATTTCATACTTTTCATGTTTCTAAATAAAAACATCTATTTTATTAACTTTTTGTTTTGCAAAGTTCGGTATATCCATTACTTTCTATTTAACGTTTATTTTACAAACATTGCAGTCAGATGTCCGTCTGCTTGACGACAAACTTTTCTGGGTTCAGTGAAGTTGAAAACTTCGACCGATTCTCCCTCACAGGATGGATAACCTATAAGCTGACCTTTGACCCCTTTGTAAACGTGCAAGCAGGAAACGAGAAGCAACTTCTCGGTTTAATGATGGAAGAGAGCTGAGGAGGAAAAGGAGAGCAAGTGCAGATCTCTAATTCTGCACTTTTTGATTCATAAAGTATCTGTTGTAACATTGCAGTCATAACATAACAACTGAAGTGGAAAAATTGAGAATGTTCCTGAAACCTTTGAACAGTTTGATGGCTGAAAATCTCTATGGTATCTATAATTGGATTAAAGTAGTTGTTTGTTTAGCATTTATGCTAACTTTGAAAATGTTTAGCACAGTTAATTTTCCCTAATTTAATTTTCTCAGATAAGTTCTAAAGCGCTAATTTACTTTGCTATTTTGTGAATGTTTTATAAAGCTCGACATCTGTGATGAAGTTTTTACAAATCTTCAGGTAGCTAGATGTTTGTATTCATGCTCTTATTTTGAAGTGAGCGCAGACTGTTTACGCAGAAGCTCCATTTCCTTTCCTCTCCTTCTCCATCCCTGATCTAGAGCAGCAAATATCTTTAGTCTGTACCCAGAATGCATCACAGCAGCAGGCCTACAGTAACAATTTATAGTCTATTTATGTCCTGTTGGTGTGTAGCACTTTAGAGTGAGTAGAACTAATGTTGATGATTTGTGCTTTAGGGCTAGTGCACCTAACTTTAGAGTTAGGTGGAAATTATACCAATGAATGAACCTGATTAGTAGGGTTCCACGGTGTTTGATTTTGGCAAATTTTATTTATTTATTTTTATAAATTTGTGGACAAGAGATGGAGCATAATCTAGACAGATTGGCTATCCATCACAGGTCAAGATGGATTTTTTTCCTATTTTCTCCAAACTCCTGAGTTTTCATGTGTTGCAAACTTAATTAATCAGCGTGATTCCGCAGGGTTTTTTTTATTTATTTTTTTTATTGTTGACAACTGTTCACAACACAGACAAGAAGGAAAGTGATCACCTCCACTGACGCTAATTTATATTTACCTGTTGACAACACAATAGCGATAGTTAGCGCCTCCGCTAATCAGCCGTTAGCTCGCTGAGTCAGGAGTGCTCACTGTGTTCTATACGCCCACTGGTGGCGAACTGCTGTAACTACAATTCAATGCCTCCCTTAGTCCGAATAGGAGAAGTGCAGCTTAAAAATAATTTCTATAGTCAAACAAGAAAAGGGAGGCAGTGTAATTATTTCTAATGTTTAACGTATCAAGACTGCTATGTCTTTAAATGGGTGTGGGAAAGCTTTAGAGCTTCTGAGCTTTATGATTCCTTCCTGTCTCACCCTGTTTGGACTCTTCTTGGGAAAGTAAACATGTTTTTCTGCCATGGACTTTGCTCTTTGAAGGCTGACGGACAGCTATCCTCCTATCTCCATCCTGTCAGTAATGGTCACGGCTCGGTGGGGAAATGACTTTATGGGTTATTGTTCTGATAAAGAGCTGCAAAGGTTTTGGCATCCAGGTTTGTTTTTCCTCTTGGGTCGGCCAAAACCTCCAAAGGTTTCAACAAAGTTGTCAAAAAGAGTTGCAGTAAAAGAAAGACTACAGTAGTGATCTTGGAAAGTTCAGCTTTCACGTCCAAAAACAAAATATTATGTCTGATGTCTTGATGCATTTCAAAACATCAGGAAAAAATAAATTAAAACAATTCTCTAAAATATTGATCTCTCTCATAATTTTGGCATTAAGCAAATGTAAATAATTGAATTAAGTCTGACCCAAAACAGGGAAACTAAAGTGCTAACTTTGTCCTCAAAGTTGAGTTAACTTTGAGGACAAAGTTAAGTTGTCCTCAAAGTTGTAAACAACAAATTTCAGTACTTAACATGGGGCGTCTTTATTTTATCTTTTAGTTTGTTAGACACAGATTCTGTTTAAAGACAATGGTTGTAAATGAACCATTATCTTTAAACAGAAAGATAATGGTTTATCAATTAAACAAACAAAAACTCAGGTTTATGGTACAGTGTGATAAATTTGTATTGATGTTTTTAGAAAACTATTTAATTTCTAGTTATCCACAACTCTACGCTAGAAATATTGATGTAAATATAAAAAAATATATTAACTTTTATATATTTTATACTAAATTAGTCTGTCATAAGAAATCAAAACAAAAGGCGAGAACAAACCATAGAACAGTTGCTCCGATGTTTATTAAAGCTAAAAGTTGTTGCTATAGTCAGCAGAGCTCTCGATTCAAACGGTGCATAAATTTAAATATGTAGTTCCTTAATAAGGCAGGAAAAGTAGAAATGTTGCTCATGGGAAACATTTCACTTGCAGATGTTTCTAAATGCATCCTGAAAAGCTAAATGCACTTTCTTCTTTACTATTTTACCGTAGTTTCACCATCAGTCTCTCTTCACCTCCTCATCATCATAGAAATCACTCTGTACAATATAACCTAAATATTGTACTTTACTAAATGAAAAATTGAGCCTCTGCAATCATAAAAACATTCGTTTTAGGGTTGAGTATGTCAAACTGGTAGCTGCTGCAGGCCAGCACTGTAGAGAGACGAGGGAACCAAATAATCTGCAAACATTAAATGATTTCCAGGATGGTTACCAAAACATCCGGTGTTACAATCACTTCAAAAATCATCAAGGTACAACTTAAAGAGACCAAGAGACAAAATTTAACTTGGTCTGATTCCATTAGACACAAAGAAATTTTATTTTTGTTCGGATTACAACAACTGCATTTTAATCTACTATAGGAAGAAAGTATTGTAATTGTCGTAGGTGGGAACAAATTGGCATCCAGGTGTTTTTGCTGCCCCCAAGTGACGACAAACCCCCAGTAACGTCATCATCACTGCAGCTCTTTGTGCTCCAGATTCCCTCATTTCCTCCTTGGGTCTCTTTTTAAATCAAATCATCCATAAATTAATTTTAAAGCTGCACTCATAAGACTTATGAGGTTGCATGAATAAACAGTGGTGGCTCTCCTGGTCTCTCATGTGTTGCGTGCAGACCAGAGGCACAAAGGAACCTGATTATTTCCTCTCTGTTTGAATGAAGGCACTCTGTTTTGAAAGAGCTACTACTTCACACAGAGCACATCATTCTTATAAGAGAGGCACTTGTCATTATAATAATAAAAACATCTCATTAAACCACCTTCAATGTTTTTATATCTCTGCTTCAAAGCAGCCATTTTCTTTTAATCTTTCTTGGATTACAGGTTCTTTAGGCTCTCGATGTTTATCTTTGTTTTTTGTGGGTTTTTCATGATATGAAGGGCTTTGTTTGTGTGTTAGTTTGGGTTTATTTCTGATTGTACTGGATTGTGTTTAACCACATTCTGCTGGGTTTACAGTTTAATAAACTATTCTAATACTATACCATACTAATAAATTATTTACAGCTGAAATTAGCATTAATTTTGACAAGTTAAAACATACAAAACATGGCAAAATTACACATGAAACCCTGTGTGTAACGAGGTTTGCCTAAAATTCATCAAAATATACTGGTGAAGAAAACGCAGCGAAAAAAAGAGGGGAGGAGTTGACGGTTACTGGTTGCTATGGTAACCAACTGACTCAGTGACGTTGCTAAATACGCTAATGTAGGTTATTTGCGGCCACTTCTTCAGGTCATTCTCCCACCCTCCTATAGCTGTAGGTGAAATAATACTGGCACATTTAATCTGTGACAGCTGCTGTTCCCACATGTTTTATAGCCTAAAACGTCTCTGAAAGCCGGTTCCGGTTTGCGGCGGACGTCGCACCCATAATTCACGCAAAGCTCCATGGGGTCTAGAAATACAGTGGATGGCAATAAAAATCAGGAGAAAATAATTTGTTGACCAAACAAAATGTATTTTAAAAATAAACCAAATTTGACAATCTTCACATCTTCAATAATGTTTGTTAAAAACCCAGTTTGTCGGCCATTATTGATATGAACAGAGTAAAAATACAGCAGCAATATTTCACTTTGCTGCTCTCTTTTTCAGCAAAGAGAGCAGAACTAACTGAACTAAACTGAATTAAATGCAACTGAATGGTGTCTGTATCTTTGCTCACTGGCTGCGGTTTCATTACCATATTGTGCCATCATCCTCCTACCACTTCCTGTTGTCTTTGTCTTTTCCACCAGTAGTAAGATCTGGCTGTTGGTCACATGACTAACCAAAAACTGTTTCCATTGCAGTTTTGCAAAATACACTAAATTTAATACTTCCAAAACACCTTCTAATCCTAGTGCAAAAATGTAATAAAAAATTAGCTTTTTCAAAATTGCTGTTTTCATTTAGCTAATTTATTTGCTCAATAATATGGTCAATGGAAATGCAGCTAGATTGATTTTCTCACTCCATGGAAATTAAGCAGCTGAACTCTCTGCTCTTCCTGTCTGACGCCAGTGAACGTGAATGGGGTGGTCAGTTTTTTGTTGCTTAGTTATTCCTTAAGGCAGCATCTTGTTCTTCCTGCTGGCTCGTGACGACCTGAACGCATTGTTCCCTGTGATCACCGGAGAACCGAGGCTTCCTGCTTGACAGCTCTGCAACCCGAAACGCTTGAGTTCCTGCTTCGTTTCGGCTTCATGCACAGCACAGTGGATGGTTTCTTTTTAGGTAAGGAGAATAGAGAATGTTGCATTTTAGAAAAAAAAAAAACTTCTGGCTAGATCACATGTAGCCAGATAACTGGGAAAACTAATACAGTTTTATGCATTTTGGCCTTTCAGTCAC